>JAVCKV010202585.1:0-16668 GCA_032274145.1 Herpochondria borealis | reverse complement strand
GTCACAGTTCTCTAAGTGGACACGTATTTGTTCTCTTGTTTATTTCAACTCGCACGCCTAGCCTGATACCCCCCTGACTGATCGTACTCCTTTTATCACACTTTGGTTCCAGAGTTGCCACAATTCTGACCAAGACATTCTATTGTTGAAAGCAGTTTTACAGACTGAATACACCATGATCAACGCTAACCTTGCTATCGAATTCAACAACCTCGGGGTCGTTCTTGTTGACAGGGGGAACCTGCGGGATGCTTTGGATCTTTTCAAAGGAGCCTCACAGCTCATGACGCACATCGTGTCAAAAGGAAGCGTTGGATATGAGAGCACTAACAATTCATTGCAAGCAACAGCTCTTCGTGATTCACGGGTTCGACAGGCTCATTTAATTTACAAGGAGTTCACCGAAGGCGGTGGCATCGATATGTCATACGTACCTGGCACTTCTACGAACGGCATGGATCTTGATGATCAAGGTGTTGCTTCAAAGTCTTTCGTCTGCGGAAGAGCAATCACAATCACCGAATACGTTCTTCCCGATGCCTGGACTAAATCACTTGCAGTTTGCTGCAGTGTGATTCTCTACAATATGGGTTTGGTTTACCACCTAGCCGCATTGGAATCGGTACTGGAGACAACCGGACAAAAAGCCCTCAATCTCTATGAAATGGCGTTCACTCTGATATCAGAAGATAACCTTGAGCTTGACTCGACCTTTATTCTTCAACTTATGATGTACTGCCTCAACAATATGGCTTCATTAAACCACGACCTCACACATTGGGATCTGTCGGCAGCATGCATGGAACGGTTAACCACCATTGCTACGTTGACGCAATCAAAAGGCGTCAGCCGCTCGCTGCATCATGAATGCCAATCTTTCATTTTGAATGCAATGGTACTCAAGATGCCAACCCGTGCCCCTGCTGCCTGAAATGCGGCTGCATCTTTCATTCACTTCGCTAAACAGAGCTAGCTACATCGCTAACAGTTCGCTAAGATTTAATTGACTTCTTCCATGAAACCCATCCGCTAGTAGCAGGCATATATCGTAGTTGCTTTTTCCGAAAAAGCTAAGGTCTAGCTGGATTAGTTGTCAACGACTCGAGCAGATGGGTGGAAACAGCAGCTAGATCTATCAGTATCAGGTGGTTCCCGAGTTCATTAACTTCAAGATTAGATCCAGATCTAGTTTGTTCGCACGGTCGGAACAGCGATAGCGCTTTCTTTCAGAGATATAGTGAGAGTGCTTGTGAAGCTGATAGTACTTTGATACTCCAGCAAGTCACAAAATTCATTTCAGAAGACCAAAGAAGTTGAGAACCATTTCTGACATCAAGCCAGGAGGGACGGGATACTCCGCACCTTCATGTTTCGATGTTCTTATGTAGGATTTATGTGCTCCACCAGACCTTTCAGAAACATGCTACCGCAAGTAGTCACAACACGTGACTTGGACTCATCGCCATCTGGTCGTGCCCTGTTTGTAGGTACTGGTGCTATCTTGCGGCACTCTTGCGACTGTGCTTGACAATACTGTAACGCCGAATTGGACATCATTCTTCTTGAGAAACTTGTGTTGGTTCCTCTAGAGAGAGAGATGCTCATCGTAGGAAACTGCGATGCTCGGGGTCACTCAGCAACCCTTTTACGGTATATCCGCCGTTGCCCCCGATGCCCATCAATCACGAGCAATATCCATGACCTGGCCCTTAGCGATGTCAAGAGAGATGTGACCTATACCGACCTTTTAAAACAGTGGTTGCAAGGTGCTAAACTAAACTCACACACGTAACTCCTACGTGAACCTCCGGGGTTCAGAAGTCCAAAGCAATGACCTTTGATGAGACAATCTCTAACGCGACATGGTAGACCTCACTTCCTACCTACCCTGTATTCGGGAACAAACAGAACACAAGGCTCTCTGAAACAGCCATTATCTCGACGTGCCCGCTTGACACCAACGCTGGAATCCGCGCTAGAGGGAAGAAGCTAGGGCGCCCAAGCGATGGAACGAATCAAGTTGGACAAAAGTTCAAACTCGTCCGTCTAGTCTGGTCTCCCTTGGCAGGGATGCTCAACGATCACAAGCTGTGCCCATGACCTGGCCCTAAGCGCTGTTAAGAGCAGAGCGACCCAGTGTGGGTGTTGGCGCGTCGCCAATCTTGGGGGGCGTTCACCTGTAGCCGGTCGGTACTTGAGTTATCTCAACTTGGTTGGGGGCACCTCTTCATGCGATTAATATCTAGATGAATGGAAAGCTACGCGCGACGAGGGCAAGCACGAGGCATAAGCATAAACAGGGTGTAGACCGTCTAAATCTGCTAAATCTCTAGTACTCTACATTGCGTCATCCTACACTTTTCTTGGCGTTGCAATTGCAGTTGTAGAAGAGTCTGGTCGCTCCGAGAGCTATTTGGCACCAGATCTGCCGAAACAATTCCCTAGGGCACTACTCAGAACTACGACAGGCAGAAGAGAAGGCCACCAGCAGGGACGCGTACTGCTGTAAGTTTGCAGGACATGACAGGGTCGCAGTTGCCAGCAATGGGTAAAATACCCGAGCAGTCTGATCTGCGAATAAGTGCGAAGCCAAACATCAGCCAGAGCGTGTCGATTGCGTCAGCTCAGGCTCCAGAGACTACCAGGACTTTGCCCAACAAAGGCGCGATCCAGGGAGAGCTGCCACAAACAGTGATCAAGAACGGTGAAATGTAGTCCAAATACTAAGGGATGTGTAGCCATGCGTAGACTATGATTCCAGCGGGACTTCCTTACTGTGATCGTTCACTGCACTTACTTCTCCAATGAGAGTGGCGCACAGAGGCAAGACAGACATTCTGGTCTTCAAACCGAAATTACGGTTTGAAAACAAAAATAATGGCGCGCGGTGTCATTTTTGCAATTTTGACGTGCGTCCGTCTTCACCCCGTTCTGTACGACGTTCGCAGTGAACATCAATATCAAATGTGCCCCTACCCATGGATATAATTTCTAACCATCCCCCACCATTATAACGTATGATATGCAATTAGATATAGTCTAATATGACGGAACGACAATCAAACCAAGAAGACCGCGACCTATGCGAAAGTCTGCGGCAAGAGGGTTACGAGGGGAAGGAATTGTTTGAAAAGATTGCAAGTCGGGCGGTGGAGAACAAGGAAAAAGCGCGTTCCAATCGATGTGGCAGGTGTTGGCACGATGCCGTACACCGGTGCATCTGTCAGTTTGTTCCTCCCCTTGTCACGACGAGGCTTCCAGTCAAAGTTATGATATTGATGCACTATAAAGAGTATTTGTCGGCGGGTGACGATGCAAAACTGTTGCTCGCCATGCTTCCGCCTGACAAGTCAGAGCTCTTTGTGTTTGGCAAGGAGGGCGAATGGGAGAGATTTGAAGCAGAATGCGCAAAAGATCCCTCGCATACTATGACCCTCTGGCCTGGAGAGGGGGCGCTAACAGTTGACGAGTTTATGAATGACCTTCCAGAGGAGTCGCCATGGAGCAGGTTTGACGATAGCGATACGTCCATACCTACGATGCCGATCCTGCGAGTGATTGTTCTCGACGGTGTCTATTCACATGCTAGAAACATGTTCAAGACTATGAAGAAGAAATTAGCATGCTTCCCATCATTCGTGGCCTTGCATCCGGAGACGTTGTCCGTCTATCACAGAGCACAAAAGTCATACGGAGCCAGCAGCTCAGTGACTGTGTCTGGATCCAAAGACCCAAAAGCGCTTCACATCTGCACGGTCGAAGCTTATGCTCTGCTGCTAAAGGAATTGGGGGAGTGGGATGCCACTACGGATGCACTGGTTGCAGCAGTCGTAGTCAATAATGAGGCTTTGAAACATAGCTTACACGTTCGTCCAGAGGGAGGTAAGCCCGCATCCAGCACGTCTGGGGCGGCGAAACGGAGAAGGAAGAAGTTACAGCAAGGAGCAAGTGGAAACTAGAGAACAAAGGTGAACGTCCAGTTTCAGTTATCTTTCAGTGATTGTGTGATAGTTTCGGCGAATGATTCAAACAACGGTGTTTGGCCAACAAAGCCCTTCGTACGACGGAGTCACAGAAACCTTACAGCGCATCATCTGTTGTGTGCATGCAGGTCCAATCCCTGTGTGCACACTGTGTGCATATTTGTCTATCCATAATATCCAATTTTGTGGACAAGTTCTCAGTTTGGCGGTGTGTCTACTGTGTATCAAAATCACGTCCCCATTTGTACATCGTGAAACTTATTAGCCAATGATACATCATCCAGACGAAGCGGCGGATCCTGTTGCAGCTGACGACACAGATTCAACTTCACTCTTAAATTCGGCTGCGGGCACTATCATGCCATCCTCTTCGTGCTCAACCTGAGAGGGCATCGATCGTGTGCTGGTGTTAGTTGCAGGAGTGCGCTGCGGTTCAGGGGGAGGATTGCGACGCAGGAACCTCTGCAGGTCCTTTACGTTGTCGTGCGCTGTTTTCCCTTGAGCTGGCAACGAAATGATCCGTAAATTCCAGTCATCATCTGATTCTCGGAAGATGCAACCCATAATAAGCGCAGTGTGCTTGTCCAGTTCACTGGCGTTCGACAGTGTGTACATTGCAATATCTTTGCCAGTGTCAGGATCATACAGGTGACACGACGCTCTCGCAATGTCATCCAGCTCGTGTCCGCTGAACGAATTGATGACAAATCCAACATACTGAATGTCGAGGCTAGTATTGGGTAGCGATAGCAAAATTGTCTCATCATCACCTACGGCATCCCCTTCCTTTTCATCACCTGAGTGTCGAATAGAGTTGTCCTTTGATCGAAGTTGTTTGAAACAGACAATGTCTAGGAGTTTCAGATCCTTTGAAAGGCAGACGGCTGAAGCATCGAGATCCACATTGTGACCATCCGTTACGTCTTTTCATTCAGTGAGCTCAAGTATCAAAAGTAAATAGAAACACCAACATGGTTTGCGTTTTTGTGAACTTACCCCACTTCAAACCAAATGCTACCCACTTTGGTAATATTCCTCCAGCGTACTCATCGACTCGTATTAGGGCCCCTTTACGCATCACAGCTATTCTTTCCCAAGGATTCACTTTTATTCGAGGAATCAGATCAGTTGTGTAGCCCTTTAGCTCTGGTATCAGCGATCCGAAATCTCTCGCTTGAGCATCAAAGTCTTCAATGACGGAAAGAACCCATTTCTTTCTCCTTGTCCGTGCAACTCGGAACAGAAACATGGCGGTGTAAGCACCAAAATTCGCTGGCTCAAAGTGACAAAGGCCAACTTCTCGCTCCATTTCAAGGAGTCGGACCTTTGCAGACTTCACATTCATGAAGGTCTTCCCAGGAGTTGCTACTGTCAATAAGAAGTACAACGCTGTGGTTTTGGACTTTACATTGTCCAGGTCGCATACTATAACTTCATCGTCGCCAGACGCTTTCCCATCCTGTTGATCGCCAGAGTGAACAATCGCTCCATCTGAACTGCGCAAATTTCCGTAGTAGACCGTGTCTTTCATTGACACTCGTCCCTTGTAATCCAGAGCGACGCAGCTCGTATCCAGGTCAACCTCTTCTCCGTTTTCCATGTCCCAGCTAAGACCGACTTTGATTTTCTTGTGCTGGAGAATGTGATTGTTGCCTCTGACCAGCGAAAGCATTTTGCGTGCCAACACAGAAACGAAGATTTGCAAACTGCCCCGTGCATCCTTGCAGTAAGATCTTCCCTTTCCCGGCAATACAGAATACCACTTGGTAGATGGAGCCTCGGTACACTGGAGCGGTATTCGCACGACACCCATGGGGTCGTGGTCTTTGCCCTCGTCATGGTCAAATATTCGTAGCTCCATCTTGATGGCTCCGTCGTTCTCCAGAATGAGGTTGGCATCTTCGGCACCCAAAATGAGTTGGAATGATTCATTCCAGGCTGGGTCCAACGTTTCTTTCACGACCCTGGTCTTGCCAAGAAACTTTTTGCCACCATAGACCTTGATGAACGGGTCCGAAGTTACTAATCTTCCCAGTGAGGCGAGTTTTCTGTCTTTTGGCACAAGCCCTTTGCCTTGTAAGATTTCAAGCTTCACCACTATACCACCAAGTCTGGGGCTCATCGCTTCATTGTTGATTGATTGGTTGATCGAGCAGAGCCAGCGAGGGGGCGAGTGACTGGCGACGACCAAAGCTGCAAATGCAAGGCATGGCACGACCTATCCTGTCACGCGCATAATGTCTGTGCCACAAATACTGTACAGCGGTACCGATACATAGCTCTACGTACTACAGTCCTCGTACATCCGTACAGTTACAGTCAGTTTCAGTTGCTTGCTTGACACGAAAGTCAGAGTTTAGTGTCATCACCCATTGACGTTGTTGTGTGTTTGAGGATGCATTGCCTTGGTTGTGGCGTTTCACACAGATGTCAGAGTGCACTAGTCAGATTATGTGTATAGCGAAAACTTCAATCTCACTCTGCAAAGGAAGCTAGAGAAACGGTTCATCCGTGTGAAGTTTCGACTTGGTCAATTGGTCAACCTCTAGTCCAGTTCAACTTTGCACGTCACCACGTCCACCCTCTGCCAAGAGGCATCTGGACAATACCTCAACATATGGAGGCACAGTGATGGGTCTCCTCGGTGATGGGTCTCCTCGGTGCGGACTGCGACTCATCATTGCTATGCTTGAACGACTACGGCGATGTTCGGAGCATGGTGAGGCATCACGAGGTCTTCATGAAAAACCTCGTAGCGCGCCAAAATTTCGAATCGGTGCCGAACACCGAGAATGATGAGATCCTGTGGCGGCGGCGGCGGCGGCGGCACTCAGGTCGCACAACAACATCATCATGGCTCGAATTCTTCAAGCCTTTCACCTCAATCCCGCCCTCGGGGGCTTTGGAAATGAGAGCAGTGGTCTTTCACCATCATCAGCTGTCAAGGAAGGAGACTGTGACGCGTTTGCACAGATTGTCAAGGAATTGGTTGACAATGCTGTGGATGCTTGTACTCAGAATGACGACAGCGCAGTCCGCCGTGTCAGAGTCGACTTTTCGCAAGTTTCTTCCAACGTTTTGCGTGTGACTGTCACAGACAATGGTTGTGGAATGGAATCGATTCAAGACTGTGTCGAAGCCTTTCGATCCAACAAGCGAAACGCCTCGAGTGGCAACACTACTGGTCGCTACGGGATTGGTTTGACGCTTTGCTTGCTTCACGCTCAGCGACTCGTACCACATTCGACAGCCTCCATCACGTCAGCCACGAAGGACTCGCCCAAGTTTCAACGCAAGGACTATGTTGTGGATACCGATGGAGACTGTGTCAAGAGCATTGATGAAGAGGAAATCGCAAAGTCAAGACCAGAGGAATCTGGAACCTCTGTCAGTGTGTTGGTACCGGTACGTCACTACGCTGCACTCTTGGTAATCTCACTTACTATGTCTATTCTCCACTAACAAGACGCCATACTGTTCTATATCAGGGTGGTCCCATGGCACATCGAGCATGGCATCGCCTTGCTGAGTACTTTGCACGCTTCCAGCTATCGTTGGGCCTCCCATGCAGCCTCGAAGTCATGGCGCCTTCGCTGTCGAATGTCCCGCTCTATGTGCGATCTCCTTTGGAAAAGCGAAGCGCAACTATCCTGCCGCAAGATGCCGAGGAGTGGAAGCTAAACGTTGCAGATTCCGATTCTGAGGATTCCACCTGTCCTGTCAAGGATCACAAGAATGCGACGGTGCGCAAAGATATTCAACGAGCAGTTTCGTCCTTCCTCAAGCGCAACATTGACCTCAAGAATGTGAGCCATTCGATGCAGCATATTAGAAACGGAAAGCGCCGATCCAAGAACGGCCCTACCTTGGAAGTCGACTTGGTTGTGTACGAAAAGTCCGATGACAACGACAGTGACGACGACGACGAAGATACACAGGCAGGACTCCCCGCGTGCCAAATGAGGTTGGTCCGCATGGTGAATCGTATTCCGCTGTTGGATGGCGCGGAAGCAGCGGCATGCGGTCTCGTGCAATGCGTGGCTTCGAAGAAAGCCATGTGGACCAATTTTGGTCTTGCTGTCAGCAACGGCACGGATCGTACAGCGCAGGACCTGCGACTGTTTGTCCCCACCTACGCCGTCCGTGATTGTGACAGCGTCGCTTCGTTCTTTCAGAACAGGAACCCTCATCAATTGTATGAGAGCGAAACCGAGGACGAAGAGGAGGAATCAGACGTCGAGTCCTACGACGAGTACGGAGAGAGGCCACAAGCGAAAAAGCGAAAGCCAATTTTGTTGCCAGCCCACTTGAGACTCTCCAGAATTCTTCTCATTGTTCAAATCCACGCCAAACCTTCGCAACTTCCTCTCCCAACTCTCTCCAAGAGTCGTCTACCACTCAACGAGGTCGCGCTTGACAACGCATTAGAAGCTGGTGTCATGGAGTGTTTGAGATCACTCCAAGCCACCAACCCCTCGCTCTTGCTCACTCCGAAGCAGCTCAAAACCACAGTGCGCGACACCCGCTATATTCCTGCTGCCGCCGCTGCGTTGGCTTGTGTGTTGTGCAAATCCAAGGACAAAACCCGTCAAAAAGACTTTGCATCAATGATTCTTGGCTGGAGCAAACGATCTAGCGACAGCGCCATGCACTCTGGCGGGAAGAACGCGGAGGACGAGCTTAGCAATCTAATGGAAGTGACGAAACTTGGACCACTCATTGAAGAACAAATTCGCCGCGTGTGTTCGATTTCCGACAAGGGCAGCGATCCTGCACAGAAGAAAAGAGCAACCGAGCCAGCCACTGAGCGAACGACCAGAAGCAGTACCAAGAACAAGGAGAACGAGGTGCCACCCACCACTCCCGTGAAGAAACAGTCGTCATGGAGTGGCATGTCGCCCTCTCCTCTCAAGGTTGTGCAGCAGTCAAAGCTTCAATTAAGAGAATCTATTGATTCGTTGGACTCTGGAATGCCACCTACTCCAATCAAGAAAAAAAGGAAGACATCGAGAGATCGCTCAAACTCGTTGGATTCCTTGAAAAGTGCTATGGATGAAAGCGAAAGAGAGGAAGAGGCCGAAGCTCCCTCACCTAATGTCGGGCTCACAGGTGGTCGAATCTTGACGCACGAAGAAGACGACTACGACGATGATGATTGGTGGTAGAGTTGAAGTTGCAGCGAGCATACCTGGTGAATGTCACGCTTTGATCACGGCGATCTACAGATGCAGGAGCGGATGACGCTTTGAACCTCTAGAGGACAGGAGTAATGGCAGTATACCTCTTTCATCTCACAAACAAGCTTTGTCGATAGAGTAAGCACACTAGTAGTACTGTCTGGTACTTCACTATAGTACATCCAAGAAGTACACAACACCAACAACATAGATTATGATGCCGCCCAGAACGATCATACATGACGCCGCCGCTGAAATCTATCACAACCACCACACCCACGGACAAACGAGTACCTAGATAGTATAGTCACTAACAAGCTTATGGCCGTACGGTTTTAGAACATGAACAAGGTATTGGCTGTTCAGCCTACTAGAGAGGAGGTGATAGCGATGAATTTCCGAATGCGGAACATAGTCAAGCTATTTGGAACAGATTATGCGCGACTACTGGACGCCTCACAGTGGACTCAAGACACCACTGACCTAAGCGATGTGGTAGAGTGGCTAGGCTATTCCAAGGCTTGTTTTTTCAGCACGCTAGAAGAGTTCAATACGGGGAGGCGCAAACCTGGACAGACAAACTTGATACTCTCACCTGATTGCAAGTATCTTGGCTAACATTAGTAGCTTCGTGTGATGCTGCCAACTCTCCATGGCGATGGCGAGTATGTACAGTTTCTGGCTACTGAAATAATGTACAGTACAGTAGTATAGAGAGCGCTACTTCACTACAGTACCTGGTACAGTAAATCTTTCGTTCCCATCGACAATGACAAGAATACCTGGTAGGCGCGCACACACCGAACACCGAATTTTGAATTTGAATTGGTGTCAAGTGCTGTCAAACCACCTTGGTCAATAATCAGTTGCAGACTCTATCTGCTTGACCACTGCCCTTTCGACTACCGTCCTTTTCATTGACACGGATTTCTTTCCATCATAACCTCCTTCACCATAATGCCCGAGATCAGGGGAGAAACAGAGCCAATTGTTCCCGATCAAGAAGAGCAATCGGAAAGCCGTGCAAGTGCATTGCAGACGTATTGGAGATCAGGCGACGGCATTGAGCTGGGAACATGTGTCGTCTTCTTGTTTCTTGGTCTGATTCCCGAAGTTCTCGTGAAGACCCCTCGCGAACGTCCTATCCCTTTCCAGCTCATCCAGTCTGGTGAGTACATTCGAAACTTGTCTGTCAACGAACCGTACGACTCAGAAACAGTTTCGGATGCTGTCTTGGTTGTCCTAGCAGTCTGGGTCCCCCTCTTGCTGCAAATGGCACTTACGAGGTTCACTTTGAGAAATCCAAAAGGACTGCATAACACGATGTGCACATATCTAGTTGCCTTTGGTTTGACTTTTCTGGCAACATCTTCTGTCAAGGTCTATGTCGGTTATCTCCGACCGCTATTCTACGACTGGTGCGAACCGACCTCTGACTTCAGCTCTTGCACTGGAGATGATAGTGACGCTCGCAAGTCCTTTCCTTCTGGTCACGCTTCCGCCTCCTTTTGCGGTCTATCCCTTCTTTCGTGGTATCTCGAGAGATCCTTTGGGCTCAGTAGTATCAAGCACTGGTCTGTAGACGAGGATGGCACCATCATGCTCCGCTACAAGGCCACAAAAGTACCCCAGCTCTATCGGCTCTTTTCTGTTCTCTGTCTTCTACCCTACGCCTTGGCGACATTCATTGCAACATCCAGAATCGTCGACAACGAACACTTTCCGGCTGACGTCGTGGGAGGGTCCGTATTGGGAGTTGCCTGTGCACACATTGCTCATCAACTTTGGTTCCCTTCATTCTGACTACATGTAGGGCTGGTGTGCTCTAGAGAGTAGAAATCTCAAGACTGACTAACTAAAGTAGCTATGTTGTTTGTATCACAAAATGCGCTGCAGGTTTCTTTCGCTGCTTGCGTCCCAACATGTGTCGATTCATTTTGGTCGACCGCTTCCAGCCCTCTACTTTCGCTGGTTTCTTCTTTGATACGCCGCTCTTTTTGACAGTGGTCAATCCATCTACCATCCGACTTCTTGAAAAGACCAGAGCGGCGTCCGATGGCTGTGTTCCTGGCACTGCCTTGATTTCTTGCGCAGAGGAAGTACCCAATACCACCACCTCAATATTGTGTTCTGCTTGTATCGCGTCGTCTGTTTCCTCCGTAGACACGAATGCAGTATGTCTGCCTTTTGGTGTACTAGCTCGCTTCTTTTCCTTGCGTTCCTTCTCCATATCAGCATCCAGCTGAGCAAAGAAGTCTTCGTCCATAGGAGTTTCCTCGTCGTCTTCTTCTACAGCTGCCTTGCGCTTTCGTTTCGTTTCTAGTTTCTGTAGTTCAGAAGCAGTTTTACGTTCTTGCTGCATTTGTTCCAACACCTTTTCTTTCGCCACGGAAGCCTTGACTTCTTCAACTTCGTCATCACTCTCGTCGTCGTCGCTATTCTTGAATTCCTCCTCCACTTGTTGTTGTTGTTTTTTGTCGTCAGCTTCATAGTCATCGCCAAACACTATTTTTCTCGATGTGCTCTGCTCTGTATCAATCTTTCCCACAACCACACCCATGGCTTTGGATCGAAGCGCATCTTTCCGATTCTTTCGTGCTGTGCTATTACGGGCCTTTTTCTCCTTTGGCGCGTCGTCAGCAGTACTACTACTTTCTTGCTGTGGCTCCTCTTCGGGGCCATCTTCTGAAGCCTTGCGTCGTCGCGGAGATCGTCGAACCGTCATGGTGTTGGGTTGTGAGGATTTATGAAAACAAAATATGTGGGTGGAGAAGGAAACATAGAGCTCATAACCAGAATAGTATTACTCGTACTGTACCTAGCTGTACCGTACATGCACAGGTAATAGGGTAATAGGCCCGCCATCAAGCAGGCTACTAATAAGTAGTCTACCCCCCTCCAATCTTCGATCTGTGCCGCAAGAACCTGGCTATGCAGTCCATATTTATATACGGGATCACACTGCACAGGAAACTTGCAGTTAGTCGTAGACTCTACATGTATCTAGAATGTCTCCGTAACTTCCGCTTCGGTTGCTCGTACCATGTGTAGTGCGCCAAGTATCATAGTCATGGATATCGACGACAAGAACGCGCGTGCAGAGATGCAAGAGCAGGTTAAAGTGACATTGAACCTTGCGGAGAAACAATCTATGTGCTCTCTCCATTTACCGGTTACACTTCACACGAAAGAGTCTTTTAATCCCCAGCTTGGACATTTCTCCAGGACATCGTGCGCGAAAACCGTGATACCAGCCCTAAGCAAGCTGTTGTCGGCCGTTGACGGTGTCTGCTCTTTGAAATCTCATCAACACGATCATGCATGCAAACACAGACGGGACATGACGGAACGTTGAAGTGTCCTTTGAAGACATCGTCAGCGAGATCCCAGGGCCTCGCTTTCGTCTCTCGGAGCCAACAAGTTATCATCTCCAAGGTATATGCATAGCTAGGTGGAAACGTAGATTTGCCGACAGTGTCCATCCTTCAACTCTTGACGTGTTCTACTTGTTAGTTACGTGTATGTCTTTGACCACTTGGTCTAGAGAGACTCTACCAGTATGGAGAAGAATACCTAGGCAAACACGGAGAACATTGAAGTGTCATTTTAAAAACTCTGCGAGGCATCATTAGCGAAAGCATTCACGCTCTTTACGAGAACTTCAACAAACAACATGGTTAAAAAGTTCAAATGCTCACAAAACCAAATCAAAAGCTAAACGAAACAGCACAGGAAAACCAATCAGAAACATGAATTTGCATACCGACTATCCCCAATTTGCCACCACCAGCCGTGTCAAGGAGCCACAGTGTTGTGGAGCGTCAAGGAGCATTCTCTCCATTCTAGCGTATCAATACACCAACGCAAGTGGTGTTTCAGTTGATGGCATCCGGAGACATTTGAAGGAACAAGAGAGTCTACCACCACGCCGAAACGAGCATTCAGGCTGGACGCACGCCCAGCAGCAACGGACATTGGTGAGCCATGAGCTCGCAAGAAGACGTCAATCCCTCCAATTTGACGATACTGCTTTTCGCAGAGTTAAGGCTGAGCTGAGAAAGTCAGGTATCGTGACTGGGTTGGGAGCGGTGCAATTATTGGATCAACAAGTAATTGCAAATTTCTCAGAACGAAGAACACAGCAAGCACGAAATGCGCAAAAGCGGTCAAGGAGACCCAGTGCGGCATAGAGAAGGAACAGCAATGATTGTCTTCGATAATAGATAATAATTTTGAATGTGACACTGTGGTGGTTATAGATAGCCGATCACCTGCGTGGCATCGTGTTCGTCAAGGAAGCTAGTCTACGTCCTATAGTTTTTGCGTTAGCCCAGACCAACGATGACGCGCTCAGAACAGCAGGCACCAACACCGCGTCGACAGTGCCGACGAGGACATGAAAGTCGACTGCTAGCGCTACTCCTCTCTTCGCTAAATCATGGCTATCGCTTGCATCATGAATGCTAGCAACGAATGATACTCTAGAGATGGCCATGTTGAAGGGCATGAATATGTTCTTCTTATTTGACTCTGTGTCTTTTCCATATTGGGTTCACTGACTGGCCGTGCTTACTCTCCCATCAACTCGACAGCCTTGTTCACATCTTCCGCAGTGGAATAGAACGCCAATTGGGTCATGCCTTGTCGCGTACCCTTTTCCATGGAGAACAATTCGTCATTGAGAGTGGTCGATCGAACGTTTGGCGTTTCTGGCAGATTTGCATTGGTACCACGAAGACGAGTGTAGCTTGTCAGACAGTCACGCTTTTCGAGAAAGAGTGGAAGCTATCGTGTGTGATGGTGTTTGGTGAGACTATGAATGGCAGCACGCACGACTACTTATACTTCAAATAATGACACTTCAACGTACCTGCATACCGCCATTGCCATTGCCGAATGCCAGACGATCAGCGACAAACAGAGGAAAGTCATTGTTGCCGAGAGCAACCTTCATTTCAGAAGCATCTGCGAGAGCCTGCTTTGAAGGAACAAGCTTGAAGTTCGTGTCGTCGCCAAGGGCCTCTTCCGCCTTTTGGACCTCTGCAGGTGGCGGTGCCATTCGCATGCGACCTCTTTTCAAGACCAAGGGGTATCTGAGATGATTGAGGAACTTACTTGTTAGCAACGCTTTGGCAGGAACCACAGTGCACCACCACCACCGCGAGAAAACTATCTAACTTACTCGACCTGATCAAGCGTCGTCGCTTTGACAACCTTGCTTCCAGCAGCGCCCTTTGCTTCGTCATACGACAAGAATAGATTGGTTTCCATGTCACCATTGGATCCAACCACATAAAAGACAGGAACCACGCTTAGTTTCTCTTGAATCGCAGCTCGCGAAAGCCGAAACTTGTCGTTAGCCACGACTGTTTGTTGCTTTCCATCGCTGGTTGCAACCGAGTTGGCCAAGGGAGCCACTCCACCTCCACCACCACCCATCATGGGGAGAAAACTGGAGCCCAGAAAGAGACCTCCAATAAAGATTGCTCCAATCAGTGGAAGAATACCGCCACCACCACCGCCATTATCCTCGGATGACATGGAGAGTGCCGTCGAGGATGGGGCTGTTTGTCGAACAACATAGTCTTGAGCAATGGAACGACTCTTGGCGATTCTCGTAGCTGCACTGATGCCCATAGGAGTAAAGCCCGCTACATCTTGGCTAATGAGGAGAGCAAAGAGCAGAACGAAGACACAACGATGTTGGTTGACTGACATCATTGAACACAAATCTTTGAGGTTGCACAGATCTCCAGATCAAAATCTTTGGTGTCAAGGAATAATACCGCGCGCGCAGATGATGCGCGGCGGTCGGTTGGTTGGTTGTTGGAATTTTGCACCCCCCCCATGACTTTTGAACCTTGAACTCTTGCGCTGCTCACCGCCGCTCCCATAGTTGCGTTGTAGTATTGCTGCGACCTCCTCCACCATGTCAAGCAAGAAGCGATCCCGCATTGTTGACGCCTACGCTTATATTCGGCCTGACGAAGAAGATGAGCTCGAAGCCTCGAACCTTCAGCATGTCGATCCGTACAAGGGAATGAGACTGGAAATCCGAGATTCGGACTACATTTGGTCGGCTGGTTACGTGGTCAATATGCACTATAACACTGATGGCAAGACTATGGTCAATGTCGCGTCCGATGGATGGGGTCGAGAGTGGGACGAATTGATGGAGTGGCCCAATGATCGCATCGCGAAGCTGTACACGTACACCAAATCTGTCAAGTGCAATCTTGATTTACTTCCCAAGAAGAAGGGGAAGTACAAGGGACGGCCTACCAAACAGGAGATTGAAATGTTGCCAAAGGGAGCTTTGCCCGTGTACTCGACCATGTGGCCAGTTTCAGTTCAGTTTCGAATGCCACACCCTGGTGTCAAGCATGCGAGAGAAACGCTTCGTTTGGAAGACAAGGTGTTTGTCAAGCCGTACGGCATGAAGGTTCTCCCTGATACCGCTCGCCAACTCATGGTGCATGATGGAGGATGTTGGTTCCATCATTCGAGATTGAGACTGTGGAGAGACCATCCTGCCACGCTTGGCGTGATTAATAAGAACTACATGCAGGCCTTCAAAGCCGCTCAAGATCACAAGGCCATCAAGGGGTTCTTGGTTCCCAGAGCTTTGGAACAAAATTCGCTCCTACACGAAAGCTTTAGAGTACACCATATTCGAGGTAGCTCTATCTTTGATGGTGTTCTGCGAGAAACTGCGCCTCCGCAGAAGAGGCAGAGAACGGATCAGGATCTTCTCGATGATGACGACGAGGCACATGGGGGTGAGAAGCCACCTTCGGTTGTCGCGATTCATAACGTGATGGATGATGACGGCAAGGACGAGGTACGTAGGTTTGAGAGTAGATTACGCTGTCGAATCCGTTCAATTTGTTGTTCTCACCATTTTAAACAGCCGACCTTCTCCGAGGCTCCCAAGCTTCCTCCACCGATTCGCATCAAATACCCGCTGCACCCTCGGAGCGGTGTTACGAGGTGCAACAAGACGAACCAGTGGGTTGCATCTTTGTCCATGAATGGCAACCAAGTATTCCTTGGATCTTTCCCCACCGAATCTCAAGCCTGGGTTGCCACTCGCAAGGCGACTGGAGAAACGGATATCGACATGCCCAAGACGACCATGGATGGACAGCAAGCAGACCTGGAGGCTGTCTCTATGGAAGCCATTATTGACTCGTACGAGAATCAGTTCAATCCTGAAACACACACGTTTTCACTGCACGAGTGGACATTGGCCAAGATCAACCATCATGTGTACTTGAGAGACAAACGTGCACGGGATGAGCTTCCGACGAATGGCAGTCCTCGCAGACCACGACGACCCAAGCGAAAGGCCAAACGTAAAGGGACCCCAAGAAAGCTTGCATCAAGCGCGTAGGAATCTTGGGAGGCAGCAAGCATATATTATAACTCTAGATAGGGTTGGCTTTTCTGTATGACTACGTGGACACAGTAGTTCTTCCTGGAAATAGAAAGCTACTTGCCTGTTGGAA
>JAVCKV010202475.1:0-16678 GCA_032274145.1 Herpochondria borealis | reverse complement strand
TTGAGCTCGCGCTCCCGCTGCCCGCGCTCGAGGCCCGCGCCGCCGTCGAGCATGCCGCTTGGTCGGCCCTGCTCGACGTTGCTACACTGCTCCGTCACGCGGCCGCCGCACAGTCCCCTGGCGCCCTCGCTGCCGCGGCCGCCGCGGCTGATGCTGCGCTGCGCTGCGCCGCGCTCGACCCTGTTGCACGTTCCACGCTGTGGTTTCGACGCGGCGTGCGCGCCGCGCGGGATGTCCTGCCGTGTGATGAGAGCGGCGCGCCGCAGCCAGTGCTGCGCGCCCTGCTCGGCGATCTCGCGGCCGATCTCGCTGGCGCGTTGGCGGAGCCCGTGCTAGGCGGCGGGGCGGAGAGCGCCAGCGCCAGCGCCAGCGCCAGCGCCAGCGCCAGCGCCAGCGACAGCGATAGCGACAGCGACAGCGACAGCGACAGCGACAGCGACAGCGACAGCGCCAGCGACAACGACAGCGACAGCGATGACGATGACGAGCACATGAAAGACGGGCAGACCGGGCTTCAGCAGCAACGACCGCCCGTGGACGATGACGACGACGACGAGGATAAGGACGAGGGGACGATGATGACAGACGTGGGCGACGGAGCAAACACAACGGTATCGACGCCTGGAGAGAAAAAGAAAGAGAAGAAGAAGAAGAAGAAGAGGAGGAAGAAGAAGAGGCAGTTAAAGAGACTGAAGAACAAGGCGGCAGGAACCATGAACGGCGGCCCTGTTCCTGCGTCGCACTGCATGTTCCTCCCGCGCACACTCTGGCCCGTGCTGGACGACGAGCGCGTCGTGCGCGCCGTCTGCCCCGCTCTGCTCGGCGTGCGCGACGCCCTCGCCGGGGGGACGGGCGCGAAAGCCGGGGTGACACGCACGGGGACCAAGCCGGCCCGACGGATCCGCCCGCAACCGGCGGACAGTGGCCGCGACCGACGCACGACGGCAAGCGCGTCTGGTGGCGTGTGGACAGCCGGCACCGCCGCGACGCCCTCTTCCAAACCGGGCGACACCGCCGCGGCAGGGGTGTCGCGGATGGCAAGCGGGTCCGGTGCGGACGAGAGCGGATCCGGATGTGCGAGCGGCGCGGGCGAAAAGGACAGGACGAGCGCACTGCACGTGGGCACGGACGTAATGGCGGACAGAGGGCGTGGCGCAGGTGGTGCAGAACTCGAAGAAGAAGAGGAGGACGACGAAGAGGAGGAGGACGAGGTGCAGCAAAGACTGCGCAAGGAGTTTGAGGCACGACTTGACGGGAGACTGCGCGAGATCATGGATGTGGTGCTCACGTCGCGGCCGGGCAGTGGGGGAGAGGCGCGCGACGCGTTTGTGAAGGTGGTGCAGACGCTGTATCCGCGGACGTCGCGCACAGTGACGGCTGTTGCAGGCGAGCTGTGTGCGCGGCGCGTGGTCGGGTTGCGAGGCAAGCAACAGAGTGGCGGCAAGTGCGCGTCCGGGCCCGTGTCTGCGTCTGCGTCTGCGTCTGGGGCGGGTGGACAGGACTGTCGCAGGAGCGAGGATGGTGGTCGCGGTGGTCGCGGAGGCGGTGGGGGGAGACGACGGGTGATGCCCGTGGCGGTGGCAGTTGAGAACAGCGAATCTATGAGCGGGAGAAGCAGTCAGAGAGGTAAAAGTGAGATGGCTATGTCGCCGTCGCCGGGATAGTCGGCGCACACACGTGAACACACACTTGCACTCGAACGTACCCGAATTATACGAGGGTAACGTTCCGCACTGTGACTCTACGGGTCAGGAGGACAGAACAGCACATCATGTTGTGCGCTCAAGGAGTGACTTTTACGTATTCTGAAAACCGGACGCCACTCGACGCAGCAGGGCCAAGAGTCGGGCATGGACACTAACCACCAGCCCATCGATTAGTCGGCACTACGGACAACCGCGGTACAGCGACGGGCGAAGACGGCCCAGTGTCCGAGAAAGTGTGGTGCGTCGGGCAAAGTGCGGCCGGCAGCAAGTCGCAAGCCGAGGTAAACCGGGAGCGCCTAGATGTATGAGGACGGGGGCGGGGCGAAGCGGGCGGAAGGGGTGAGGAGACAGATTCCACGACTGTGGAGCAGGACCGTAGACTCCAAAGCAGAGGTTTTCATGAGCTCAAGTGCGCAGACTCGTCTGCCTTCAAGCCGCGGGTCCAGTTGACGGGGACCTGCCTGACTCACCCGCCACGCAGAGGTGATCGCCGAAGGGCGATCACTTGGAGCGGGCCCTCATCCTGCGCCTCTTCCGCTTCAGACGCCTCATCCTCTTCTTCTTCCACTTGGCTCTCATCGCACTGCGCGAAAAGCGGGTTTGGAATGCGGCGGGTCGAGAGACACGGGTTAGCGCGGTTGCACGGGGGAGGGGGGGAGACTTTGGGCTGCGGGCTGCGAGCTGCAGGCTGTTGCGGACGACGTACCGGTCGGGGTGGGTCAGGGGCGCTGAGGCTGGTGGCCTTGCAAGTTTGTGACGACGACGGGGGGATGAGAGGTGTGCCGAGCAAAGGGCAGGGACACACAGAATGGCCGGGAAACAAGTGGGCGTTGTTTAAGAGCGAACCGCGGAAAAATGGGTTGGCGGGCGTGTGCTGCGGAAACTAGGGTTGCCCAGTCGATGCCGACGCCGGCCGCCCAAAATTGGCTCTTACACGTGTAACCCACCCGCTTTTTCGAGCGCAACTTCCACTTGGAACGAGCCACCTTGTTTTCTCCTTTTTCTTCTTTTTTTTCTTTCTTTTCGCACACACCCCGCTTTCGGGCTTTTCGGGGGGGGGGGTGCTGCAGGAAACGGGTGCCTTAATTACAATACATACAATTACATCAGATGTCTCTCAATTCGTTTCCTTCTCTTACACGTGTTAATCTCAACCTGTCTACTAATTACTGAGACGCCGGTTACCACACGTGTCCTCCAAACAAACACCCCTCTCGCGTTCCAGCGCTATCGCGCGCCCATCCACCCACCACACCACCATCGCATTGTCGCCTGCCTCGCTTCTCAACCGCGCTCAACCTTCCAGCCCGCCCCCGAACGATCACGCTCGCGCCTACGCCCGCATTCCGCATCGCCGGCCGCATCTTCTTCCCCGCGTCGTCCACGGCCTTCGGCGAACCTGTCTGCCGCATTTCTCCGCCCACTTCTTGCACCGAAACAGCAGGCCAAACACGCGTCACACTTCCCTCCCTTGCGCGGACCACTGTCCAAAAACAACCACCTCCCACCAGCGCCGTGCCGCGCGTCGCACGCTACACACCCACGCAACCCGCCTCGCGAAAAGGGGGAGGAAGAAAAACGACAACAACAGTAAACAACCAGACCAAACTTCTTTTTTTTTCCCCTTTCAACCATGGCCGCGCAAGCGCTTGGCGCGGTCGCCTCGGGGCTTATCAACGACGACGAGCTCGACCAGGAAATTCTCAACGCCACGCCGGACGAGCTCATGACGCGCGTCCGTCTGCTCGAGGCGGAGGTCAAGGTGCTTCGCAGCGACAGCCAGCGTCTCACACACGAGAAGAACCACATGAACGAGAAGATCAAGGACAACACTGAAAAGGTCAAGCTCAACAAGCAGCTCCCCTATCTGGTGGGCAACATCGTGGAGATTCTCGACATCGAGGAGGAGGACGAGGAGGACGGCGCCAACGTCGACCTCGACTCACAACGCAAGGGAAAAGCCGTGGTGCTCAAGACCTCCACCCGACAGACCATCTTCTTACCCGTCATCGGACTCGTCCCGGCCGACCAACTCAAGCCCGCCGACCTCGTCGGCGTCAACAAGGACAGCTATCTCATCCTCGAGAAACTCCCCGCCGAATACGATTCGCGCGTCAAGGCCATGGAGGTCGACGAGAAACCCACCGAATCCTACGCAGACGTCGGCGGTCTCGACAAACAGATCCAGGAACTGGTCGAGGCCGTCGTGCTCCCCCTCACGCACAAGGAGCGGTTTGACGCCGTCGGCATCCGTCCGCCAAAGGGCGTCCTCATGTACGGCCCGCCCGGTGTTGGCAAAACACTGCTTGCGCGTGCGTGTGCCGCGCAGACAAAGGCAACGTTTCTCAAGCTTGCCGGCCCGCAACTCGTGCAGATGTTTATTGGCGACGGCGCGAAATTGGTGCGCGACGCGTTTGCACTCGCAAAGGAAAAGGGTCCGACCATCATCTTCATCGACGAGCTCGACGCGATCGGTACGAAACGATTCGACTCGGAACTCAGCGGCGATCGCGAGGTGCAGCGCACCATGCTCGAGCTGCTCAATCAGCTGGACGGATTTTCGTCGGACGACAATATCAAGGTGATTGCTGCCACGAATCGCGTCGATATTCTCGACCCCGCGTTGCTGCGGTCCGGACGGATTGACCGCAAGATCGAGTTCCTGCTGCCGGATGAGGGCGCACGCGCGTCGATTCTGCAGATCCACTCGCGGAAGATGAACGTGAATAAGGACGTCAACTTTAAGGAGATTGCTGCGCAGTGTCAACAATTCAACTCGGCGCAGCTCAAAGCTGTGACTGTTGAGGCTGGGATGCTTGCGCTGCGAAATGACCGGGGCGAGATTGTGCACGAAGACTTTGTGGAGGGCGTGATGGCGGTGCAGGCGAAGAAGAAGGGCTCGCTACACTACTACTCGTAAAACGACCTGAGACGCTCAGTGCTCTTTTTTTTTGTTTGTAATCATGTCCGACCCGCGATGCACCTGCACTTGCACCTCCTCCGCCGTCTCACCATCGCGGCCTCCACCATGTCCACCCTCCTCCTCGGCGTCGCCCTTCTTGCCCTCCTCGCCGTTCTCGTCCTGCTCGTCTTGCTCGCCGTTCGCCACGCACGAGCTCAACTACGCAATCGTATCCCGCGCTCCACACACGGCGCCCTGTGCATCGCCTTCCTGCACCCATGCCCGCTAAGCGGCGGCGGCGGCGAGCGCGTCCTCTGGGCCGCGCTACAGGCAACGCGTTCGCGCCACCCGTCCACCACCCTCCTCGTTCACGCAGCGTGGCGTGACGCCCTCCCGCACTTTGCGGCGCGTCACGACAACGACAACGACAATAACAACGAGGACAGCGATGTCATGGCCCGGCTCGCTTCCGCAGCCGCGGACAAGGCCGGCGCGCAGTTCGGGCTCGACCTCTCTGCGCTGCGCATCACACCGGTCGACATCTCTGACATCGCGTGGCTATGCGACGCTCGCGCGCACCCGCGTCTCACCCTGCTATCTCAGGCGCTTGGCACGACGCTTCTCGGTCTCCTCGCCTTCCAACGTGCGCCATCCGACATCCTCGTCGACACGGCCAACTGCGCGTTCGCCCTGGCGGCCCCGCGTGCCCTTGGCGCTGTCACACTCACCTACACCCATTACCCGACCCTGAGCGTGGACATGGCGCGCGGAGTCGCGCGCGGCGACGTCGGCGTTCATAATGCTGCTGGTAGCGCGCGCTCGCCGCTTCGCACCGCGGTCAAACTTGTGTATTATGCGGCTTTTGCCGTGTTGTATGGCGTCGTTGGACGGGTTGCCATCGACGTCGCGGTCGGTAACTCGTCGTGGACCAGCGGACATCTGCGACGCACCTGGCGACGACGCGTCCACACAGTCTTTCCACCGTGCCCCGTCCCCGATGGTCCGGAGGTGGGGGAGGAGGACGACCGTGGCGGCGACAAAGAAGAGGAAACGGACAAAGACAACCCAGGACCGATGCAGCGCGAGCACGGGCTGATCGTGTCGGTCGGGCAGTTTCGTCCCGAGAAACGACACGACGAGCAGCTAGAAATCCTCGCAAAAGTGCGCGCCCTCGGCGCCCACGAAGCGCGCCTCATCATGATCGGGGGCGCGCGCGGCGCAGAAGACGTCGCACGCGCGGAGCGTCTGCGGGTTGCGGCGCAACGCGCCCGTCTCCCCGTTGAAGTGTGGGTCAATGCGTCGCGCGCCCAGCTAGAGCGGACGGTACGGTCGGCAAGCGTCGGGCTTCACACGATGCGCGACGAGCACTTCGGCATCGGCGTCGTCGAGCTCATGGCGACGGGCGGCCCGGTCGTCGTGGCGCATGCGTCGGGCGGCGTGGCGGCAGACATTGTTGCGCACGGCGAAACGGGGTTTCTCGGCGTCGACGCAGACGGATTGGCGGGGTGTGTCGCCGAGGCGCTCGCGATGCCCGCGCGGCGGCGGCGTGCGATGCGTGGTGCGGCGCGCCGAAGCGCGCGGCGGTTCTCGGCGGCGCGGTTTGCGTGCGGCTTGGTGCGGGCGCTGGACGAGGCGGAGGGCGTGTTGACGGGCCGGTGACACGGGCGAGTGCGGCGATGGACGCGGGAGAGGCGGGATTTTAGTGAAAAGCAGTTATAATCCGGTCGTTCACGTGCCTCGCGCTTTCGGTTCGCACGCACCTCGCGCAACCGTCTCGCCTCTTCTCTTCGCAGCCTTCGCCACGCACTCCACTAGCCACGCTCGCTCATCCTTCCCCGCCACCCCCACCCCCCTGCGTCCCGTGCCCCATCCTCCTCCGCCGTCCCTCTCCTTATCCTTGCTCTCACCGCTCTCCCCCGGTCGCTCCCATGCGGGAACGCTGCACGCTCCGCCGCGCGCCACACCCACGCCCCCCCTCGCCAAAGCGCCGCCCACGTCCTCCAGCCCCCCTGCTGCGTCCCCCGTCGCCAACATGACCATGGCCGCGTCCCCGCCGCCCTGGGACCATCTCACCCATCTTCTACGCTGCACCCTTTTCGGCTGGTGCGTCATGCTACTCGTTGCCTTCTACTCCTGGCGCGTTCGTCGCTACCCGCTGCGCTACCAGACAGCTGACCCGCCATGGCTCCGCGTCCAACTCCAGAAGCTCCTCCCCTATGCCCTCCCCATCACAGTCACCCGCACTGTCATAAGCCTTCTCATTTGCATCGCCTACGTCTGCTTCACCTACCTCGGAACCATTCCGCGTTTCGGTCTCATTTTTATGCGTCTCTTTGCCGCCCTCATGCTTGTCTTCCTCTTCCTCGTCATTATGAATTCCGACCGCCCGCTCTGGGTCATCTTTTACCCCCTCACAATCATCGAGCTTCTCTCCATCGCATCGCTCCTCCTCGCCAACGAGGACGACTGGCTCAACTTCTCCTTCCTTCAGGCCTATGTCGTCATGTCCGGCTACTTCAGTCTCGAGCCCGTCCTCGAGATGGGCTTTTCCACAAACTCATCCCAGTTCCAGCGCCAGCTCACGCGTCGCACAGTCGAGTTTATCGTCTTTATATACGTCCTGGCCAGCGGTTTGCAGCTTTTCGAGCGCATGGGCGAGCCCTGGGAAACTTTCAGCGGGACAACTTTCGAACTCACTCTCGCAAACTCTTTTTACTTCACCGTCGTCACCATTTTCACCGTCGGCTACGGCGACTTTGTCCCCTTCACTCTGCTTGGTCGTCTCTGGATTATCTTCATCATTGTCTTTGGTGCCTATCTCGTCTCTCGCAAAATTGGCCAGGTCATCGACGTCTTTAGCGACTTTCGCAGAGGCCGTGGCTCCTTCGTCAAGCCGGATGACACTGAGCACTGCGTCATCTGTGGCAACGTCAAATGGGAATATCTCAAATCTTTCATCCAGGAGTTTTATGAGGACGACCGAAATGAGAGCACCAAGCTTGTCGTCATCTGCGAACACCCAAACTGGACCGAGGACACATGGAACAAATTCTTCGCCATGCATCCCCTGTTTCGACAACACGTCGTCTACCTCGAGGGTGCCTGTATGTCACGTGAGGACCTTGTTCGCGCCCAAGTGGAGACTGCGAGAAGCGTGTTCATTCTCAGTAATCAGCACAACCCCGACCCGTATGCGGAAGACTCTGAGACACTGAAACGTATTCTAATGGTGCGTTCTTATGCGCCAAAAATACCAATCTACTCCATGTGCGCGTTACACGACTCCATGCTGCAAATCTCCATTGCATTGGAACACCTCCATGAGCAGGAGAGCGCGGAAGAGGGCGTCGGTCGTCGGCCCTCAATGGCTAACCTCAACCTCGTCAATCAGCCGAATCGCTCCGATGAGGTGATGGACGATCACAACGGGCCTCCAAACGTGAAAAACTTTGGCGACGACGACGATGACGATGACGACGGACTCGTCGTCCAGGGTTATGATGGCGACGCCGATCGAAAGTCCGAGTCAATCTGCATGCAGGAGGTTGAAATGTCACTCATGGCAGAGAATGTCTTCTGCAATGGGTTGAGTACTCTGCTCGCGAACCTGATTTTGCGTATCGACCCCGTCAGCAAACCCTCCGATAACCCGTGGGCGATTGAATACAAAATTGGGTCTGAGTGTCGGTTCGAGTCGGCTACCCTGCCGATGGAGCTAGAAGGTAGACTCTTTAAGGACGTAGCGACCATCATGTACGACTTCGGCGTTCTTATAATTGCTACGAAGCGGTTTATGCAAGAGGCATGGAAGCCTATCGACCCGAATACAAAACTGAGGGTTAACATGGTAGGCCTCATCATCACTTATCACTCAACCAAATTTCTCGACGCCATCATGGTGGAGATTGCAGACAGAGTCAGAATGTTGTTCGCCTCGGACACGGTTTCGGAACGAAGCTTAGCTGATGGAGCATCTGCCGATGAAGAGTACCATATACAGCACGAAATTTCCCGGCACACGCTCGCTGGGAGCTACCTTGCTGGGGATGTCCCCATGACAACAGAGCTCTCCGGTGATGAGTATGGAATGCATCATCAGGAACACAGCCTTACTCGTTCCCACTCAATGGCAAGCCCTTCCCCAAGAGTTCAACCGATCCGAAGCAATTTTGAGGGTCAACATGTCCTCGAACCCATCGATAGCCTCTCAAGGTCCGCTCCACAAACAGGGGTGTTGTCATCGGGAACTGCAGTACACCCGGCAGAAGTACGAGCTGCACTCGAGCAGAGCTTCCCTCTTGACAAAACAGAACCCACATCCTCTGAAATCATTACGGAAGACACACAACCAAGCATCCCCCAAGATGCAGCTTCCGAACTTTCAAGACAATGCAAGGTCAGCTCAGCCGTCGTCATTAAAGTCCCAACTTTCAGAACAGTTTTGACTACCGAGGACGACATTCTAACAGATGCAGAGGGCGCTGTGCCCGAAAATGTAAGTAACGCATCTCACAGTGGTCAGGCGGACAACCTTCAGCCGACAAGTGAACCACCCACATCTCTTCAGGCCGAAGAGCGGCCTGTGCTTGAAAACAGCGATTTGTCAGCACCAGAAAATGACTACCCCGCGCCTCTGTCGGCTCGAGTTCCACGTGCCTCCCGGGAAAGGCCTAGAGTTGGTTTTGCTGATTTTGCACCGCAGCCTAGCCGGTCTCGAAATGCCTCCTCAAAACGATCAAGCCGAGCTTCTGTAGAAAGCCCCTCATCAAAGGGTTCCAGTGAGAGGATAAGTCACCCTTTGATATACTATGCCGATGAACCGTTGCCAACGAAGTTGAAGGGCCATGTTGTGGTGTGTGCCATTGGTGAGATGTCCATGCTCAACCTGAAGTACTTTCTCCAGCGGATGTGGTTCCGTCGTAACCCTTCCGACAAAAAGAACGAGTCGAAAGCACCGAGCAGAACCCCAGTCGTGGCCATATGTTCGTCAATATCCGAGGATGATGAAGCAGAACTCTCGTCTTTGCCTGCAGAAGAGCTATTTCTCATTGAAGGGAACTCTCTCAGTGTTCGAACGTTGCGAAGTGCGCAGTATGAACGGGCAATGGCCATTGTCATCCTGGCGTGTGAGGACAAAACTCAGGTAGAAGACATGGATGCTAAGGCTATCTTCACTGTGATGACACTCGATCAATTGCTGAGCGAAAAGTCAAACACTTTCGTTTGCACAATGCTCGACGCGGAAGAATCTATGCAACTTCTGCGTGCCCCGAAACACCCTCGTCGAAAAGGAGCTATGCTTGGCTCAGTGGGGGAGTCGTATCTTCAATATAACATTGGCTCGTCGTTTCGCGAGAATGCTGAAAGCGTTGACGGAACGTCCCAATCGGTGTTGCGCAGGAGACACACTGCCTCGCAGTCAGCAGTTCGGACTCGGACGTTAAGTTTTGGTGCGCTCAGTATGTCGAGCGGTTTGCCGCAGTCAATGTCGTCGTTTGTGGGTATTTGGAACAATACGTATACCGATCGCAGGGAGATGATCACTAGTCTTGTCACTGGTGATCCTGCGCACTACTCCAAGCGACGAAAGTCGAAAAAGTTGAAGCAGCACACGCTGTCGCACAACTACACATCGTTTGCGGCTATATCTTCGCTGAACTTGTTTGCGAATAACGGGCCATCGATGAACATCGGTGGTGGTGGTCGAATTGTTCCGGAAGATTCGGCGCTAGGGCGGTATCGTGGGGCACTCAACCCGATGAACCTAAAGAACCGAGACGAGTCGTTTGAGAAACCACGATACGCCTCTGGGGAGATGATGATTTCTTCGACGTTTATGACGCTGCTCATTCGCGAGTACACCATGCCTGGGCTTATAGGGATCGTTCGAAAGATTTTCGGGACGAAGTTTGGGAAGGGCCTAAAGTCTAAAGGTTGCTGGATTCGTTCGATCAGAGTTCCAAACGTATGGATCCAAGCGGGGCCAGGTGGGGAGCGAATCTACCGGGAAGTTTTCAAGCGGTTGATTGAGTTTGGTGCGACAGCGCTCGGTCTATACCGAGCTGGTGACGTGAAAGTTCGCATGCAAATGGGTCCTGATCCCAACTCGCCTGCTTTCAAGGGTGCTGCATCGCCAACCAGCCCTCCGGGGGACCCGAACGAAATTCCCACTGATCCCACTGAAGACGCTCTGAAGCCGGACATCTTTTCGTCGCCCGAGCTGACAGACAACGAGGGTGCTTTCGAGATGGGAGGCGATTCGACCATCGTGGACCCTCCCACTCGCTCATACGAACACGCAGCGTTGCTGCAGAACGTGCCTACGTATAGTTCCGCTGAAGTTATAGAAGCTTCGGAAGGCGGCGACGTGGACGCGCAGCGGGAATCGGACGAAACGCCGGAACGGAACGAGTCGTCGCTGGAGGGCGACAGACGGGGCACGCGTGTTGACTTGTTGCCGGACATGCTGGTGGGAATGGCAGAAGACGTGAACTTTGCGCGCGACGAGGACGATTACGACGGAGAGCGGTTGGAGCATGTGGTGACCGGACAGTACACTTGTCCGACAACCGGGAGGGAATCGGTGTACCAGGAGCACGATGCAGGGAATGACCTGCCGTACGTGTACGCCAACCCGGAGCCTTACACGCTGGTATCGGAGCGAGACGCCGTGTACATCCTCGCGCACCCGAACTTGACGATTCCGAAGGAGTGGTGATGTGGATGTCCTTTGCAAACTGACTCGACCTACCTAAAAAAAAACTAGCAGCGTCTTGGTGTTCGTTCTCTTGTGAAACTGTGAAACGTTGTCTTGTGAAACGTTGTGGACGCTGTTGAGCTAACTCTTAGTTCTTCACAACTGCTCCTCATCGCCGCCCCCGTCATCCGACGCCCTCTCGAACACATCGCCGTACTTTGCACACAGCATGATTTGCCGCTCGTCAATGCTCAACAACTGCCCGCCCCGGAACGCCTTCTCCCACCCGATGTTAAAATGGCGCGCGATGTCGAACCGCCGCCGCGCACCCTCCTGGTGCGTCCTCTTCGGAATGTCCTTGATCCCGAACGCAGTCACCGCCTTCACAGCGAGCAGCACGTGTTCGATAACGAAGAATGCAACCACCTGGTACAACAGCTTGCGCCAACTCTCCTCCTTCCAAAACTCCCCGTCCAACCCGAACAACACGGTCAGCGCGTCCCCTGTAAACACCAACAGCCCCACATTCGTCGCAACCCCGAGCACGTTGAGGAACTCGAGCGTGTAGTACCACGCCCCGATATCCGCCGCGTCGTCCGCATTCGTCCGCTGCGACAGCACGAGCACTTTGAACGCGTCTGACCGCACCTCCACCAGGTTGTTCAGCAGGCTCACTAGCGACGCGAGCGGGAACGCAAGCCCGAACAGTGCCAGGTACCCGAACTGGATCACAAGCTCCCCGTAGTCCTCCATCGTCGTCTCGTACTGTGCCAGCTTGCTCTCTTGCGCGTACCGGTTGTCCGCAGATGACTCGGGTGACTTGCCTCCAGGCAACTTTTCTCCGCTCGCTTCACACCTTGTTCCCCGCGTCGACGCTAGAGGGCAGTTACGTCGCGCCCTCCATTGCTTCACACGCGATGTCACGAACGGGAAACCGATCTCCAATATCTGCCCAATCGTCGAACGGGTGACCACCAACACCATGAGTTGTCGCCCAAGGTCGTTCATGAACTTCTGCGGATCATGACCACGATTCCTATCAATGTACGGCTGGATGAACGCGATGTAGAACAGTGACACGTCTGTGGCAAGTAAAAACACAAAGGTGGAGATGGGCAACGAAAGGAAAAGGATATGAGATGCACAAACAAACAAACAAAAAACAAACGCCGTCAGCACGGTTGCCACGATGGAACATTTGTTGTACGTATCGGGCGGGAATAAGACGTGGGTTACTCACAGTTGGACACGAATTGGAAGGCGAACCGCTTGTAGATAAGGCTGTCCTCAAACAGCTGGTTCGTGCGATGGTTCTCCCTCTTCGTCAGTCGGTACGACACAGACCTCCAGACAGCATCGAACAAGGTGATGAGCAGTCCATTGATGATTCCAGGCACGAGTTCTCCGAATCGACGACTATCTGTTCTCTTGTGAAAGATGCCAACAATTTCCTCCCGGAACCACAATAGTAGAAATGTCAGCGATCCGACCAGTACAACAAAGAAGATCGTGACGGATGCCGAGATGAAGATCGCCTGTTTCTCCTTGAATGGGTTGCCGACCAGACTTTGCGGTAGCCGGGTGAGCCCATCTTGGATTCTCCCCTCCTCAATAGCACCTGATGGCTCCAGGGCCCCTGGTGTGGATTGCGGAATCAGATCGTCTACCGGCACGAACCCGCCTTCTGAGTAGAAGCCGTACTTCATCTCCCCCTTGAACTGTGCACGGGTTTCGTCGATCATGTCCTCGTGGTAGTCGTTCAGACCCCATTCAATACTCACTTCAGCGTTTCGTCGCTTCCACGTCTCTAGGAAATAGGTTGTCCAAATTACCAGACACGCGCTGTAGATCGTTTGAAGCAACGTCACGATCGCTGGTCGCTTGATGGTGAAGTACAAGGCATTGACCGGGATGGCAATCAACCCCATCAAAAGAAGACGCTTCGCATAAAAGGTGACAAACACGAAGTAGAACGCCACCCTTGCTGCGATGGAACAGAGACAAGAAAAGTAGATATGTAGGTCGTATTAGTCAGTATTGCACGTTTGGGGCCATTCTGCCTTCGCGTTAAGCTCTGATAGAGCACAAGAAAAATGGATCAGAGAGAACATACCTCCCAGATAGTCCTTTAGCTCCTGTAAAGGCGGCTTCCACGTCGGATCCCATACTCTTTCCCATACAGCCCGCTGTACGAGCGCCGGATACTCTTTCAACGAGTGCAGAGCAAAAGCTTGAAGCAACGTCCCCTTAAAGATCATACTTTCAATGTTGAACGCACAACACCAGTCCTCCTGCCCTTGCAGTACGTTCAGAATGATAATCGTCCGGTCACTTGGACTGAAATAACAGTCACGCCCGTGCTGCTCCACGCTGTTGATGAACACATCTTCGCGCTCGAGCGAGAAGCTCAGATACCCTCCACCATATTCCGGTTTCAAACGCAGTTCCATTCCAAGCAATTCAGCCTTCTCCTTCAGGCGCGCCTCGGGCAGAGAGAACCGCACGAAAATCTGGTTCTCCGACGGCACCTGCACCTGCGAGAACACGAAGCCGGCCGACTTCAACCGCGCGAGAATCTCCACGCGCTGCCGTATCAACCGCCGGCTCTTCTCGTCTGCACCCTTTGCGATTGCGTCGTCCCCCCCACTCAGCGGCAGCTCCGGCAGCTCCGGCTCAAAAAAATCGCTGTCATTACCGCTCGGTCGTCTATTTCCCGGCAGAATTGAAGTACCGGGCGGACGCAACGGACTGCTTGCGTTGTTCGCACTCCTTCGCAGCGAGCGCGGTAATTTGAAGGCGAAGATGTAGTCCCAGCCCCACGGCGGCTGCTCACCGAACAAAAGCACGGGGTTTTCGGAAAGTATCTCCGGTTGTGTTTCCAGCACGGTCATTTGGCGCTGCAATACGGCGTCTGGGGAGTCGATATTGGCGCTTGGCAGTGGGTGAAGTGGTGCACCCATCCGCGCCGATATTGAAAAAGGGTGGTTGGCTGAGGTGTGGTCTGCATGATTCTGCGATTGCGGATGGGCAGTCGTCAGGGTGCTGATGCGGGGAGGAGGAGGGTAGCCGCGTGTGGGGCGTGGATTACGCGGAGGGCGTGGCATTGCGGTGGACGAATTGAACGCTCTTCAGGCCCGGCTTCAGACTCGACAGGGGAGAGGCAGAGGTGATGTGAGATTTGGGGGAAAGGATGACATGAAGCTTGGCAATTGTTTCCTGGTGCGATAAGGAAAAGACCCGAGGCAGGGCAGGGTCGAGGACCCCCTGGGCGAGAGGTTTGGTAAGACAGGTGCAGTACTTTTGAGGTTGAGTGAGACAGAACAACCGCAGGACAAAACAATGGGGGCGTCTAGCTAGGCTGGTACAGCCACGATGGGAGACTGTTTGCTGAGAGTAATATTGAAGGCGTGGTATGGATGCACGTTGGCGCGTTCTATGAGAGTGTTAAGGTAGAAACAATTCCAGCGTAACAGCTCTGCATCTTACAACAATTATATACAGGGAAAGTTGGTTGAGCAAGGAGAGGCGCGTGGTGCCGACTTTTTAAAAGTTTGCGCTACGGTTCAGAACCAGGCGCCTTCGTACCGGTTCGTGGAAACGTGGGGGTGCTAGTCGGGGTAATGGTGAAGAGGCCATCGCCACGAAGAGAGGATCTAGGAGAGGGGCACAAAGGCTATGTAACAGGGAAAGAGAATGTGTATTGTGTGCTTTGTTCCGCAGCTTTGTCTAACTTTTAACGGATAGTTGTACAACTTTTGCGTTGAACTTAGAACTGCATGGTATGGTGTGGGAAAATTAGGAAGGTAGGGGTCTGTGAGTGGAAATGATGGCGGCAGTCAGAGTGTGTGACAAGTGAACGAGACGTGGGAAGGAGAGTGGCTTCGATGAAAATGTCCGACCGGGATCAAGTGAGGAAAAAGACAGAATTTCGCGAAGTCAAACTCTATCTGCGGGAAGCCGTGGGAGTGCGGGCGGTTGGATTACTTGCGCGAGGTGTAGGCAGTGGTGCGTCCTCGAAATTCGACTCTCTTCCTCTCTTGAGAGAAGCGCTCGCGGAGGTAGCCTACTTGTACCTAACCTTACAGTCCGAGATTGCCTCCGCACTTCATACAGCGACACGTGCTGTTCCCCGATGGGTCTACAGAGAGGCACGAGACATCGAGAAGGCAGGCATGGAGCTCGCCAGGAGGATCGCGTTGGAGCGGGAAAAGATTCAGGTCTGGCTCTTCTTTTAATGTTGCTGTGAATGTTGCTGTTGCCCGAACTTGACAAACAGCGTGCGAATATACAAAGTGGGACAGAAAGTGTGAGTGTGCGTGGGTGTAAAACGATGGCCGGCAAGGTGAGGATTCGATTCAGAACGTGAGTATGAGAGACCTTTAGAATAGAGTGTACACCACAAAGAGCTAAAGTGGGAGTTGTTGGTTGATTATGGTCATGGTTAAGGACGAGATACAAGCATAGAACAAAATGAGTTTGCAGAGATATACAACTCGCGGACAGAGCCGCGGATGAAGAACAGCAGCGAGAGAGTTGTTCCACGACGGGAAGGACAGTAGTGACACGTACCCACGACGAAAAGGTAAACAACAAGCGAAGGTGTGCTTGGGGCAACCGCTTTCTCCGCTTGCAAGTGTTTCCGCCACTTTCTCCCTCTTCTCGCTCCTTCTCTCTCGCTCCCTTTCTTTCCCCGCAGAAAGTAGCTAACGGAAAATCGCGCCGAACCGTCGACGCGGCTTGCGCGGCGGCTTACCCGCCATGTCCGCCCCGCCGTGCTCGGCGCCGCCCACACCCTCCGCGTCAAGCGCTGTGGAAGTGCGCCGATTCGCTGGGTGCGAGTGCTGCAAGTTGACGAACAGGCTGCTGGAGCGACGGATGTAGCGTTTCGGGGCGACAACAGAGGCATCCAGCCTTGCAAAAAGGTCGCGGAGCGCGGGACGATGTGCGGCGTCGACGCGCTTCGGGAACGTGATCTGAAAAGTGACAAGCAGGTCACCCCGCACAGCCGGGTCTGCACGGGACGGCATACCATGTCCGCGCATTCTTTGCTCGTGGTCGGGGGTGATGACGGGGTCGAGCAGGAGGTTGAGCGGTTGTCCATCGAGCCCCGGGACGGCGAGCAGTGCACCGGTGAGGGCGTCGACGAGTGCGAGTCGCATTTTCAGTCGCAGGTCGTCGCCGCAGAGCGTGAAGACCGGGTGCGGTAGCTGGGTGAGAACGAAGACGACGTCGGCCGGGCCGGCCGGGCCGGGGGCCGTCCATGCGCCGCGGAAGCGGATTCGGTCGCCTGGACGGTAGCCCGGCTTGACGGTGATGGAGAGGTTTGGATGTTGTGAGTCGGGGACGCCGGTGATGCGTAGACACTAGCGCTTG
>JAVCKV010202364.1:0-16678 GCA_032274145.1 Herpochondria borealis | reverse complement strand
ATCGTCCTTCTGTTACTGCCTCTTATCTTGTTGTCCGCTGGTATATTGGGTGTCTCCTCCATTTCTGCATCTTTATACCTATGGCTGTTGGGTCCTTGCCTTTGCTTTGTCTTCCTTTGCTTTGCCCCTTTTGTTTCCTGGCTGGTACCACCTTTGATGAATGTCAATGAGGACTTTTGACAAGGGCACTTTGCTGTTGTTTTTGCCTTCCACAAGAAGGCTCCTACAAGTTAAGAGACAATACTACCCCAGCAATTGAATACTGTACTAAATAGTTGATAGCTTGTTGCATTGATTTTTGTCCACTGGTGTGTTTAAAATTGAAAAGAACTTTCACAGGAACATCCAACCATTGCTTGGTCCCACGTGGTCGGTAGAGATAGTGACAGGTGTCTTAAAAGGAGGCTGGGTTTAGTTATCTGATGTCCTCCTCAGAGGGATAAACCATGACCACATGCAAGCAGTGTTGAAGACAGAACACATCTCGTATTCCATTGTTGGCACTGTTGCATACATTGCATGAAACACACCAATCAACAACACCACTTGTGATACCCTCCGTCCCCAGCATTATCTACAATTGTCAGCTTATTGTTGTGCTTGCCCTGGAGTATGCATACCATATAAGTTTACATGTTGAAAAAATTCTGGGTGTGTACTGACTGTGGATGGTGACACATCATCCTTGGTACTCTTTACGACAATGACGGGGCTCTCTTGCTGATATAATATCGTATAGAAGGTGAGTATTAGCTAGTGGGGGTTGCAGAGAATGCACTTTTCAGCAGTGGCAATGCATTCTTAGAAATGCTGAGCAACTCTGAATGCAAAGAATGCAGTCAAATCTATTGGTGGCACCCATCCAATTGTCAGGCAGGAAACATACCTGGATGTGAACAGAGGGGGTGGCGGAGTGCTTGCTAGGCAATGCTAAATCCAATGCTGTGGGAAGGCAATATTACAGTGCTTCTCTGTAGCGGTAGCGTAGCAATTGTATTACACAGTACCATTTTTTGAACATGCATTTTCAGTTTGAATTTGGTGTGAATCTGCCACGACTTCTGCCAACCTCCGGAGATTCTTCGTGGTTCACGAGTAATCTGCATTGTGGTGTTGAGTTGTTGCGATTGAACGCCGAAGTCGACCACCAAGGTAAGAAAGCAATCAGCATGAAGCTTGCTCCGTCCAGAGCGGGGAAGGGAGAGAGAGAGAGAAAGGCTATTTTTTGGAGCAACTGGCGCGTAACGCTCGCCTTCTCGTTCGGTTGCACGACTTGGTCTCTGCCACTCACACTCTCTTTCTTTATCGATCTTCTTCCACAGTCATAACCCCTGCGATTTTACATGGACACTGTGTCTGCACAACGAACAATGGCGCGTCCCACAACCAGCAAACCCCAGCCAAAGGCTGCTGCAGTATCACCATTTAGAGACATGTTGAGAAGGCGCTCCAAGTCGGCCCCTCCTGCAGCTCCCCGTAGAAAGCTTATCGAGGAGCATTACCGCGTCGACACTGCCGAACGCGAAGTTTTACCTGGTGTCCCAAAGCATGGAGATGATTGGGCTAGAGATGCTCATGATTTCTTCAATTTAGTGGTTCTGGTACGTTGAGCATTGCTGTGTGCCTGTGTCGTCTTGAATGATTGGACGACAGCTAACATCGTTTCACATAATAGGTCCCACTTGTCATGTTGAATGTGATGAATTGGAACTGGGAAGTTCTCCTCAGTTTCGAGAAATCAGTTGATGATGCGTGGACAGGCGAGTGGTTCACTTTATTCTATTGGTATGCGCAGACATACTTTGTCTCAGATTTGCTTTGGATTCTGTTGCTACCAAATTGTGTTCGATCGCCCATGACCATTATTCAGCACCATGTGGCTACCATACTCTATATGTCAGTTCCGCTGTTTTATCCAGAAACACGCTTCATGATGGCGGCCTGTTTGTCGGTCGAGATCAATACCTGGTTTTTGATTGCACGTCGAGTCTTCAACAAGCAGGGCTTTCCTCCATGGATCCTGAACTTGCCGCCATTCGTTTCCCTCCGCATCAAGCTTATATCCATCTGCTTTTACACAACGTGGGTCCTGATTCGCTGCATTATCTATCCAGCCATGTTTGTGGACTTTTTCTTCCGCTGGCAGGCTCGCTCCAAGTTGTATGGCACCAGATTCAACGTATGGGCCTTTGTCATTCCGATGCACTCGGTCTTTGTCATTCTTAACCTCAAGTGGACCTACGATTTGCTCAACTCCAAGTTGCGCTATTGGAGGCGGAAGGCTCGCGGGGGGAGAAGGGAAGAGGTCGACAAGGGACTTTGAGAGTGGGTGAAGTGGTGCTATCTATGTGATACTGACACATGAAGTGTTTTACTTGCAACTTGCTGTAGCTATATAATCTAATGAAACAATTGTTCTACCCATTATCTGTAGCGTTAGGCATGCTCTGCGGAATCTATGATGCGTTCGAAAAAGCCATTCATCCGCTATTACAGGACATGCTTCCAAAGAAGTATCATGGATGTGGTACTTGGTAGAGACTTGGCTTGTTAGTTTACAGCTTGCACTTTGAGTGACTCGTTCTCCTCCTCCAACAAACGAGCCCTCTTCTTCGATTCTTCCAGCTCTCGCCGTAGTGTCGCAACCTCGTCCTCACCCTCATTTGGTAGGCTAACCGATGGCAAAGGCTGCAATGCCAAAGATGCGTGGGTTCGTTTTGGTCGTAAGAATGGTACAGGAATGGAAGATGGGCCCCTGCCTTCGACTTGGTCTTGAAAGCGCTTTAGTGGCGTCACTAGATTCACAATGCTATTCGCCTTGGATTCCTTCAACGAGGTTGTTCCAAAAGTCCCCATTTCAGTCTGTTGTGCCTCATCGCCACGACGCACCACTGTAATGGAAGCAATAGGATGCGATCCGCTGGACTTGTTAGCTTCATTGTCTGTCACTTTTGCTGAATGAGACCATGGTTGGATGACTCTTACACAGCCTCGCGACTTGAGGTCCCATACCCTCAACGCTCCACTGCTATCCCCGCTCACTAGTGTGGGAGTCTCATCCTCCACTAAAACAGCCAGTGCTGTCACAGTCTTCTCATGACCACGCAGTTCTGATTTGAAGCAATCGCTATTCTCCAACTCAAATACCTTATCCTCTGCCAATTCCTCCATCTTTCGTCGTTTCACGGTCACACCCAACTGTGAGGTCTGATGTGCGGCATACACGTCCAGGTCGACGGCATGGATCGTTCCCTGCACGGATCCAGCATACAAGGTCCCCTCATGAAATGCTAGAGAACGAATGCCATTTGAAACCTGGATTTTTGCCAGAGTAGCTTCCGAAAAGATTTCCATGACAACCAGTTGGCCATCTTCAGATGCTGACACAAGACGACTTCCATCCAACACTTGCAACGCAGTTACCGGCAAGTGATGAGCTGACCAAGTTCGTACGGGAGAGACTGTACGACTATCGTCACGATCAACAAGGTCCATCATGGAGAACACGTGAACCATCCCATCAGCACCTCCCGACACGAGGTATGATTCACAGTCGCTCCACACCATTGCTGTCACAGGTCGATAGTGCGCCTTGATGGTCCTGATGAGGTTACCCCCCAAGGAAGACCATATAAAAATATTGCCCGTGTTGGATCCGCCCACAACATAGTGCCCACAGGGAGACACCGCGAGGCCTGCAGATAATTGTGCCTCTGGCAGTCGACACTTCCAGTTAACCAGAGGCGGCGACGACACATTCCTGAGTGTCAAGAGCATGCCATATGTGTCTTCTTTTCTTGATGTTGTACCACCATACGCCATCATGAGAGAAGTGCTCTGAGTTCCAAACGCGGTTGGGAACATGGAGATGGACGACATTCCTAGGAGCGACTTGCTAGAGTTGTCGCCTGAGGCCCGAAGAGAGGAAAGAATTGAGCCTGTTTGGGGACATACTAACACAACTGAACCTCCCCCTCCACCAGGGGTCAATGAGGCAGTCGGTTTAGTTGTTGAAACGCAAAGAGCTTGCTTTCGGCGCACCATGGTACTTCTTGTAGAATCGATGTAAATTCTTGGATCGAGATTTCGAATTGGTGGCTGGTAGACATTTTGACCGTCTTGCTTCCCCTATCGACCGTGCGCCATTTTCAATTTCTGACTTGGAGCGATATCGGTGCAGAGACAGAAACCGGCTGGTTGTGCCAGAAACGAAACCTGCATTCGGGGCTATTCCAGTCCGGCATTACGTCGTCTTCCGCTGCAACAAGCAGGTGGTCCGGTATTTAGTTTCCACAAACTCCTCAACTCTTCTCGTCGACGCAGTTTACGTGGCCAAAGTGAGTCACCAGCTGCATTTGAAGGTTGGACAAGATGATCTTGCAGTTGGGTGCAACATGCGCTTCCCATCCCTGGCCCCCTTGACGCACACCAGTCCACGATGGCAGCCGCGCATGGGCAGGGAGATGGGGGAAGATACAAATCCCAGTGAGGTGCTGAGGGTTCGAATTTGATGTGGTGTTCTTGCAGTAAAACTGTTATAACTATTAGACTTGCTATATTTTGCCTTTCCTTTAGTAGATCTATCTATGCTGCTGACGGCGGCGGTGCCTGTGACCAGGTAGCAGCAACGGTCGAAGTGGTGGGTAACGTCGCCATAATGGTAGCAGGCTGTGGCACCGGCGGCACAGTTCCAGCAAAGCGAAGGCCTCCGTCCTCACACTCAATCACACCTTGGGATTTGGCTGTGTCTGCCCAGTACTTCTTTCCGCCATGCCCCGCGACGGACCGCCCCTCCTGATACTCTTTAAGACGTTTCCTAGTGTCCTCGTCAATGTGTTGGCATTGAGTTGTCAGATGAGTCAAGGCCATGTTTTGTGCTGCTTGGTAGATGCTCGCCAGCTTTGCAGGATAGTAGACGGCAGCCTTTTGTCGATACCGAGTTGGAATTATACCACAGTGCCGGCATTGAATCCCTACTTGGTTGAGCATGATCGGACGCCGCCTTCCGGACGTGGTCTTGCCAACATCCTCCAGAGCGGTTTCAAAGAACTCAATTTGTTTGCGCAAAAAGATTTGGCTTTCCGAAAGCACTTCATTGTCATTTGGGATGTACAGAAGCGCCCCCCGTCGACCCCCAGCATGCCCCATTCCTGTTAGAGTCACAAGATGGTGAGGAGAAGGAACAGGTTGCTGCACTTGGGGTGATGGAAGTAATGTCGCCTGTTGATGGTGCGTTGCATAAACATTCATCGCCTGTTGCGGAATCCCAGCAGCACCAGTTGAGGCTGCAGCTGCGATTGCCAGAAGGTGTGCCGGCGACGTTGTTTGGTGGTTCAACACATTCGATGGGGCCATGGGGAGCGACGGTACACCTGCCAACTGCAACTGGAACGGTGGAAACGCCGCGTAGTTCAGCATTGTCGTTGGTTGTGGTTGTTGATGTTGAGGAAGAAATGTGATCGTTGAGTTTGCTGGCAGAGCAGCCGACTGCTGGTGGATCAGCTGCTGAGACGTCGTCGTAGTCAGTGGGGGAACACTGACTGCAGGGTTTGCCTGCGTTCCTTCTGTCGACGATGGTTGTTGAAGAGATGGCGTTGGCGCATCATGCGCCACGATTGGGGAGCCAGCATGTTGCAGCAACTCCCCCGTGTACGCTTGTTGAGTGACCGCCGGTAGCGTGGGCAAGCCTGACACCAGTCCTTCTTCCTGTGTAGGGCTAATAGTCTGGTACATCTTACGATACTCCGAACCATCATTGTGTCCGCTTTCGACGCCGTGATTGATTGCGCCGCTTTGGAGCATTCTTGTTGGACCGAGTGTTGTTATTGGCGCGGAAAAAGACTGAGAAAGGATGGCGTTTCCATTCCCGTCACCAACGACGGCGGGCGTTGCAACTTCCTCTCCGGACGTCCGAGGTCGTTTGCCCCGATGCCCCCCATTCTCTTCCTCTCGGTCATGTTTTTCACAATGATTTTGAGTTGATCGTATAGATGAAGTCGAGGAGTCAAGAATCCTTCTTATTTCAGTGGTCGACGATTTTGAAGTAGGGAAGTCACCCATTTCACTATCAGGGCTCATGGCGTTACAAGGTCAACGACAGCGCGAGGTACTGGGATGCATGCAATGGTCTGTAATGAGAAGATCTTTTATACTTCTTGTTACCCACTTCCTTACCTTCAACAAAAAGATGGGATCTGTGATAACCTGCGGTTAGTGACCAGATAAACTTGGTGACGTCGCTCAAGCTGAGGTTGAAGGAGGATGATCCCTAAGTATTTTCTAAGTACCAAATGAAAAGGATACAAATGACGTCATGCTTTCATATTGTGAAGTTCTGATTGGGTAAAAACTGCAACTGCACTTCAACTGAAATTCGAAGTCATCTGACGACGTCAGGCAGCTGTCATCATCACATCATCCAAGCTTGCTGACTGACTGAAAATATGTGAGTCAGTCTCAGGTTGCTACGAGCACACTCCAAAAACAATCTGTACGACATTCAAAACTCTGGCGGAACGCAAGTTCAACACTAGCAGAAACTGTCAGGCATGCTGTCACAGGCGCCAGTAGGCGAGTGTCTTCAGAATACTGTACGTGCCCCGCATGAGAACTAACTTGACTAGTCTCCCTGATGGTGACAATCGTGAGATCTACATGTTCTGCCCCGCTGAATGCGTGTCGGGTCTGTCAGCAACGAATGCCTAAGGAAGAGTACGAGAAGGGTCGAGGACGAATGCACTGAGCATACCGTACCGGCAAAGCCGCAGGTAGTTCTGTACGTGTACATGTATGCGTACGTGTACGCCACATCATTTTTTGAATACCGTTCTTCAAAAGTGAAACCATATGGCTTTCTGGCCAAGTGTTATTAGTGTACTTTGAGTTTGTGATGAGTGGGTTTCTTAGAAACTACATTGACTTTCCATAGTTTGAGATTATGCGTCTACGCAGGTGGAGGGTGCTGTATGTCAGAAACAAGAATTTCGTATCGCGCAATACAGATACCAAGCCCAATATCCTTGGCGTTCTGGGCTATTCCGATCCGGTACTTACGTCGTCTTTACGTGCATTTCGCATGTGGTCCGGTATTTACCTTCCACAAACTCTTCGCTCTTCTCGCGACGTGGCACGAGAGAGTCAGTATGGGGAGCTCGTTCCAGTCCTTGAGAAACTATCTGGAATGGTTGGAGGTGCTTTGCTTCTCCGACCGAAGATCAGCCAGTTGTTTTCCTTTCCTATATAGCTCCTAATTTGCGAAGCGAACTTCCAACTGAATCCATAGCTAGTAGTATGATCGTATTAGCACCAACTGTATTGTAAAATAGTTTTGCCTGTAAACATAGTTATGGTGGCCAGTTAGCGGCAGCCATGGTAGCCTTTTGAACATTTCGAAGATTACGGACTGGTAGACGACGGCGCTCCGAAGCGCAGCCCACCTTCGTCCGATTCGACCACACATTGGGCCTTGGCAGTCCCTGCCCAGTACTGCTTTCCGCCGTGCCCTGTAATAGATCGCCCCTCCTGATACTCTTTCAAATGCTGTTTGGTTTCTTCATCAATGTGCTGACACAAGTTTGTCAGATGTGTCACTGCCATGTTTTGTGCTGCTTGGTAGATGCCTGCCAGCTTTGCAGGATAGTAGATTGCTCCCTTTTGGCGATATCGCGACGGAATTCCACCACAATGTCGACACTGAATCCCAACTTGACTCAGCATAATCGGACGCCGCCTGCCGGACGTTGTCTTTCCAACGTCGTCCAAGGCCGCCTCGAAGAACTCAATTTGCTTTCGCAGCAATATCTGGTTGTCAGAAAGCACTTCATTGTCAGTAGGGATGTAGAGAAGAGGGCCTCGCCGACCACCAGTGTGACCCATTCCCGTGAGAGCCGCAAGATGCTGAGCGGCGGGTTGCGCTTGTGTCGGAAGAAATTGTTGCGGCGGTTGCGACATATAAACATTCGGAAGACTCATAGCTTGCTGCTGTTGAGAAATCCCAGCCGCCGCTGCCATGGCCATGAAGTGCGCTGCCGTCGTTGCGTGATGGTTCATGACGTTTGTTGGCGCGACCGGAATCGACGATGCATCAGTGGGCTGCAACTGAAACCCTGGAAACGATGCATAGTTAATCATTGCTGCTGTTGGCTGCACTTGCTGGGGAGGCTGATACGTTGGCAGCAATGTGACGTTTTGTGCGTACGCTGCAGGAGCAACACCAGGACGCGGCCCGGCGGCGACTGTTTGGTTCAGCGCAGCAACGTTCCCTGCAGTGACAGTCCCTACAGTGACAGCTTGTGATGTTGATGCTGGTTCACCAGGTTTATCGGCTGTATCGCTTTGGCCTGTTGTTGTCGTTGTTTGCTGAGCTGACGACTGTGCTGGTTGAACGAGCTTAACAGCTGCTGCTAGTGCAATAGAAGCCTGCTCGTTAGAAGTGGGGTTGCCGATCTGGCTCTCTTGCTGAAGTGGTCTTGACTCAGACGAAACTTTGGCTTTGTCCTCGGGGATCGGAGTTGTGCGGGAAGGGGAGGAATCGGCTAGTCCAAATGGTTTTGGCGGGGGATGAGGCGTATCGGCCTTTTTATGCTCTTCTGGCGACGGGACCGGCGGCGGTCCCATCATAACAGGGGCTTCGTCTATTGGCAATCGTGGCCTCTTATTGCTTTGCTCAGACTCATCTTTATCTCGTTGGCGCGGCACGCCGTGATCGTCGATCGATTGGTTCATTGGTGATGGGGGGCCGACACTTGCAGACCTTGCTGGTTCTGACTTCGCTGAAATTTTATGGTTCGCATGCGAAGACATTAATGTCTGACTGAGTGGTCAACAACAGCTGTCAGGTGTAAATATACGAGGTATAGTCAATGCCAAAGATGAAGGTACCCACTCCACCTTTTGTTGATGGAAAATGCAGAAAACATAAAAACATGATGGTCAGTGCAGTTAGTGACCAGGTTGAGCTAGTGACGTCGCTCAAGCTTGGCTTGAAGAGAGGTTGCCCCTAAGTAGGTTTCTAAGTACCTCAGCAAACGGATATGCGTGACGTCACGTAGCCAAACACCTGATCTTTGATTGGTTGAGAACTTCAATTTGAACTTTGACCATACGTCAATTTCGTCTGCTGATCATTTTTTCGAGTGAGTCACTCTTCAGCACCGACGTCATTTCTACTACTTCAGCAACATCGCAATCTGCTTTCAGCTTCGATGTGGCCAATTGAATTTTTGTACTATGGATAAGATAACGCGTACTATCCACAGATGGCAGAAAGAGCATCCGAGGAACATGAATCCCCACGCTTTGCTATTCTTTGTTGCTGAGTCGACCGCAGCGCCGCCTAGATGCTATTGGGATATGTGCGTGGCGCGTTCGACACATAAGAGACGGTCTCTCGATGTGGCTGGCTGATGGAACTTCAATGACGATGGCAGTAGTCGTATCCTTTGTACTTTATCTATTTAGGTGAAGCACAGTATGCATTACTACCACGACTTCTTCGTATTGTGTCTACAGTATGCATATTAGATGTTGCCTCCACCTGTAGCAATGGTACGTGTAGCTGCTGTCTTTGTTTGCTCCAGTTACAGTGCCTGTACATGCAGGCATTAGAGACTAGTCTGCAAAGGTACACAGTGAAGGAAGACGAATCAGACGTTGTGCATGTCATTCGTCACTCCCGACTGCTGTGCTGAACGCAACTGTAAGAACTTGAGGCTCCTTTCTTGCACACGCCAGCGAGGTGCTGAAGGGAAGGAACAAGTCCTTAGTTCGTCCATCTCAAAATAATACATTTTGTCGCCTGAGGCAACAGCATCTTCTTGAGAGAAGACTTGGGTTGCTGCCCGAGGACACGCGTAGCGTAGCAGCCTATAACTCTAGAGGAGTACCCAGTATCTCGATCCTTTGTAAAGAAGATGCACCTGTTCTCATCCCAGTACCTCGATCCTGTAACCTGTTCTTATTGTATGTACATGTAATCCAGCAGAATTCAACCCCATTTTAAGAGGTTAGTCCAGAGAAAATTGACCACCCGGTGGCATTGTGTCTGTTGTTCACTTTCAGCGTCAATGAATAGGTCGCATCCGTGAAAGGATATATCGTTGGAGCTCCACCATCCCACTTTGCGCACGATAGACGATTCGACGAAAGCGATACATTCCTGTTTCCATCAGTAGCACCATGAGGCCCTGGTGACATCCCACAACTTTTTGTAAATCTCCCATACGCTGCCTGTGGTCACACTGGTTGGGAAGCTCCGCAGGACTGACTGGACACGTCGGCTGGGCTGTATCAAAACGTATGGATAGTGTAATGCCCCGTAAATAAGACCTCAAGGGAACGCTTAGATATCACAGCAATATTCGCCAGCAAGTCAAATCCAAAGAGAAGCAGGAAAGGGAGGATGACAAAATTAACTGGCTTTTCCATGAAGCTCTCGAGAGCGGTTGGTGAGCTGTCTTCCTCCTCCGCGCCCCTTTTTGACGATAGTGCAGGAAGTGAAGGGCGATTGCATTCCAAGAACCCCGGGGATCCCAACTGAGCAACTGGTACTCTCGCAATGGTGGGAGCGGCGTGAAACGCAAGCCCCATGTGCAAGAGAAAAAGGATGACAAGCTTGCGAAATAACATCAGCACAAGTATTTTTACGCTGAAACTGTGATGTGTGTGGTTTCTTGCCTTCACCTCCTGGTGAAACTGCGTCGGCGCCTCATTGGTTGGAGGAAGGAATGTGGCGGGAACACGTAAGAGTTTTGGTATGATAAGTCCGACCCGTTACACAACAGATTGAATAAGTAGGTTGGCGTTTTTGAAACAGTAGTCAATAAGAGTAAATAACCTCCAACAAACGTCACGTACAAGTGTACAGCTTCCAAATCCGATACTGATGTGGGGATAGCTATTCGGAATCGTATACATATATTTTCTATCTTCTGACCTTCTTTTTTCGATTACATGGTGGATCTCACTCGTCATGGGTCTTGCCAAGAAAATTGGATTGCGGGAAGTGGGTCTCAACGGAGTAGTTTATAGGTAATATACCAAATATTAGCTAGTTGTCCCTTTATATACTTATTATGATTCGTATGTTGGGCCTATTACTTCTATATCTCTATCTATTTTTGTTGTCGTATGTCGCTTCGTAGAGTCCACACGAACGCATCTAAGCAAGTATTTTCACGCGCCTGCGCGTGTAATGCTCACAAAGTTAAAGTTGTTGAGTATATTTGTTCGACATAAACGTTGGGGAGACCAACATGGAAGTACTTGGTGCTACAAACTCTGACACCATAGAGGTAGTTAAGACCTACAACCCCTCGGACGCCCTGACGTTTGCATTGATGCAGGAACAACAGAGGGCTGAAGAAAGCAGCAGCAGAGGGCAAGGCGAAGAAGCCGCCCCCTCTAGCCGATATGTCCTTCTTGATCGTAGGAAGAGTCGGAGTAAGGTCTTGAAGGATGGGGCCGAAACAGCGCGTCGCAACAAGGGAGCCTTCTACGAGGATGTGGAAGAAGAGGAAGTTGTTGCTGGCTACGCATCGCCTTTCAAGCCGACGAGGCAATCGACAAACTCTTCACCAGTCACCAACGTCACTTCGTCTGATAGATCGCTTTCCGACGAAGACAGACAGATGGAACCATCAAAGATGAAATTATCACGTTCGTTCAACAATGCATCAAGAAAAGGTGCTGGCTTCATGAAGAAACTGATTCGTCGTACCAGGTCGGGCCGCGTGCCAGGTTCGATCGAAGCCCCAAAGGATGCGATGCGTCGCGATATTGATCTTCATTCCATTCATTCTTCTGGCACAAAGACAATTCGTCATCGCAACGGAAAGAAAGCGCATTCCACGATACCTAAAGATCCCGAGAAGCTTATGAAACGTGCTGCGCGGTACAAGAAGAAAGCCCAGGTTCTGCTCCGAGAAGCCAGAGCTACTGTGGACGTGAAAGCCGACGAACAAGGAGCCGAGAGCACGCTGAAAGACACCGAAGCAATGGCGCGGAAGGCATACAGATATGCTGCAGAGGCTCGTCGTCTGTACGACGTTGCTGACAAGATCGAATCAAATCGCGACAGGCCTCAAGGGAGGTCCTCCCGGAATCAAAGGAGAAAACCTACAAGATCTTCTACGTCTGTTTCGGAGATGAGCGATCTCTCGAATTCCGTCCGTTCCCAGCAGCAGAAGCCTTCAGGTCGTTCCCAGCAGCAGAAACCTTCAAGTCGTTCCCAAAAGAAAACATCAAAGTCGTCTAGGAAAGGTGGTCGATCGTCAAAGGCTCAAGAGAAACAACGCAAGATCGCTAAAGACATTGCTAAAGACAACTACAGTGCTTCCATGTTCGATGAAGAGAATTCTGTTGTCACCCACCAAACAACTTTCAGCCAGAGGATCGAAGATGAGGAGCACTTGAGAAAGATGCAGGAACTCGAATTGTTTAGCAAAACCGAATTGAAGGCGCCCTTCAACTGTGCCACTGAAAAGGACGAGCTTGAACCATACTATACCGCTGAGGCAAGACGTCTCATCAAGTCCTTTGACCCCGGACAGAGCGACAACGTGTCTGTCCTTTCCTCGCCAACCATTATGTCATCTCAAACTACCGAAAGTGAGCTCCAAGTACGACAGGATCACCAGCAGAAAATGAGCGAGCTTGAGCTTTTCACGGCTGAGAAAATGTGGACCAGCGTCTGCAACACTATCGAGAACATCAAGAACGTGGAACTGATCCCCAAGAAGGTGGTGGAAGAGAAGGAACCTGAACCCGAACCAGTCCCAGAACGGTCGGTGAATAACCCGGACGACTCCGATGACGACACCGACGACGACTCGAACTTTACTCGCGATCACTTCGATGCAGGCTGCACACCACATTTCGACAAGTTTGTAACGAGAAGTTTTGCGCCACAGGTTCGTGATGATTTCTCTGACGACTCAGAAGACGATGAGAGTGAGTACACATTCGAGGTTGAATCGGTGGCGTCTTCCTCCTCCTCGTCATCCTCCTCCTCGTCCTCTGAATCTGACGATGAGACTCAGTGCACCTATGACACAGCGCATACCTCCCCAGGTCTCTTCCAAAGGTGGGTGAGAAGTCTGTAACGTGCGATCTACGCTATTCTTCCACCGTTTTTCCTACTCAAGTGACTCCACCCGTCCCGTTTGCACTCTCTATATTTAAAAACTGTCATCATAATTTTCCGTGTTACTTGTCGAGAAACCCCAGCATTTCAGCACAGTATTCTCAGAAAATAGTTTGCAATAGCTAGAGATTCAGAGTCTAGAGGCTTCTGCTCCTCTAGGCTCCAACTCCCATGTGATACATACTAGTGGTTAGCTACAGTATGCAGTACATACCCATCCTTGTTTTACTTCGCAACACTCGTAGCAGCAACTCAATGCTATCTTGGACTCGACTGACTCACTCATCTACTACAAGCGACGCACCTTAGTTGTCTCCACTTACTCAGCACAGCTAGATTTCAACGACCACGTTGTAGCGCCTACTCTCTAGACGCTGCAACTCCCATGTGATACTATATCCTCTCTAGTGGTTAGCTATGAACTACCGTACAGTACGACTCACGCACTCATTCGTCCACCACCTACCCTTGATTCTGCATTCCAAAGTTTGCATAATCCGGACGTTCACAACTCTTGTATTCATCCACCAACTGCTGTACTGTTTCCCGTGAATCATCAAATTCATCCAAACTGTCCGCAAAGATTGGTTCACGTTTGTACACATCCACAAAGGCATTTCGTTTTCGAATGACATCGTATTGATGCAAGAGTCGGTCAAAGAGCTCCGCCATGGACGTGTGATTGGCCAGCAAGAATCCGCTCACCTTGTGCTGCGATTCCAAATAGGGCGACTTGCGAGCCAATGCCACTTGAATCGATGCGGGACCCCAGGGTATGAAATTGATTAGCTGCCGCTCTCGTATCCGTTGGAGGGCTTTGTGAATCTGTGTCGGGTCCACGTCGTTGCCTTGAATAATGTTGAGCATGGAAATGTAACAGCCCTGTTTGGTATCGGCCGAGACCATGATATTCTTGGGTTGCGAGAGACGACGCATGACATCCAAGACTGTCGTTTTGCGAATCATGGTGGGTGCCGCATCGGCCACTGCTAGGGGAGTATAGCCCGACATGAGAAAGTGGCAGCGTGGAGTAGGAATCAAGGATGCCAGCAAACCAATCAGATCATTGTTCATGTAGCCAGGATATCGCAGTGTAGTAGTGGATGCCGCCATGATGGTGGCTACCAAACTATTCAATGTATCGACAGAAGGATTTGGAATGCGAAGACGTTCTTCAGCAATGCGATTCAGGGCAGTGTTGTCTAGAACAACGACAGCGTCAGCATGCAAAATCAGTCGCTTCAGCGTCAAGACAGAGTTGTAGGGTTGCACAACGACATCTGACTGACTCTGATCCCAGTTGGGAAACACCGAATAGGTTGTGACCAACTTTTTGGGAAAGTGATCTTGCAGCTTTTCCAACAAATAGGACCCCATCCCACTTCCCGTTCCCCCGGCAATCGAATGCGTCAACACAAAACCCTCTAGCGAATCACTGTTGTCAGCTTCTCGATCAATCATGTCAATCACTTGTTCGTGATGTTCTCCTCCCTGTCGAAAACCACTCGCCCAATTGTTGCCAGCTCCTCCACCATCTTGAGCAATAAAGAGATTCTCCGGGTTGAAGAGACTCTTGTATTTGCCAGTATGCGCCACCTTGTTGACCACACGTGGTTCCAAGTCAATCAGTAGAGCTCGTGGAACGTATCGATCGTCGTCGGATTGATAGAAGAAGACGTCTTTGCGATCATCCGTCGACACACCATTAGTAGACTCCATCAAGGTACCGTCAGGATTAATGCCATGTTCCAAGCATAGTTGTTTCCAAAATTCTCCACCAATCTGATTGCCGCATTGGCCGACTTGAACAGTGATAATTTCACGAGGCATTGTGAAGTCGGTGCTTGCTGCTAGCGTTCTTTCTCAACTAGCTACTGTCAACTCAATACATCAATGAGTGTATATATAGGTAAGGTGTTGGTGTCAATGGGAGAGGACCCGACTGCGTTTGATTGATGATGAATGGATATACAGTACACTGTGGAAGGCGACGATTGCGGATGTTGTGTTCTGGCGCGCGCTTTATTTGGGTTTGGGCGCGCAAACTTGGGGATTTTGAGATTTTCACCCCACAAAATCTGGACACAATTTCCAAATTTGACATGCATTCATTCAATCCACACACAACACAGCTCGTGCTGCCCACATGCCAGATAGATAAGCCTCGAAATAGTCAGAACATGCAGTGGAGAGCAATGATACACAAGTGTTGGCTTCTGCTGCTACTACTACTACTTCTACAAACACAATCTGTACTAGCGCTCGAGGATGAGGAAATCAACGTTGTGATACCCCAACAACGCCGCGATCGAGACATTTACATCATTGGCGACTTGCACGGAGATGACATGTGCGCCAAACACTGGGTCGAACGAATCGGTGTCGTGGACAACGTGACTTACCCCACAAAGTGGTTGAAACCAAATGCATCTCTACTGTTCATGGGCGACTACATTGACAAGGGACCCTATGCGTATCAAACGCTGCTCTTTGTCAAGTCTTTGACGGAAACCTTTCCAAATCACGTGACTGCCTTGATGGGAAATCACGAAATGGAACTCTTGAAAGATCGACATGCACTTCGTACTATGAAGTACTTTTATCAAATCAGTCATGTAGTGCATCCGAGCGAATATCACAATCACATCATTAAACAGCGACCACTGGATGACGACGATAGTTTGGTGGAGAATCTCTTAATCAATGCCACTATGCGTGTCTATTCCAACAAGACTAAAAAGTCACCACCCGTTCACTTTACTCCCGAACGACTGCCCGAATCCTCTGGAGCACGGAATCCTCTACGCAAATGTGTCGTTGACTATGTGGAAGGCGGCGAGTCCAAGAAAGCACTCGTCCGTGAACGACTTGCCGAGTACCAGCAAACATATCTCCGTGCGTTTGCGTCCAACACGACACTGGGACGATGGATGGAACAGACCCTCAAAATTGCTCACATTGAGAATGGTGTCTTGTTTACTCATGGTGGTATGGACACACGGATTGCCACCCACCTTTCTTCCAACTATTCCTCACTCGATGAGTTTCATCAAGTTGTATCCGACCACTTGTCGGACGATGCCTTTTTCCCATTCATCATCAATACCACAACGGGTCGTTTGGTGGAACAAATGCTCTATCATCGCGGCAATCACAAGGACGGTGCCTGTCCTGAACTGTGGCGCAACTTGGAGCTGTGGGGTGGCGTGCACGTCTTGGCCGTGGGTCATACACCCCACTCCAGCATTCGACTCGCCGCGTGCGGTTCCCAGTTTTGGGCTCTGGACGCGCTGTTGGGACGGTGGATTCGAACGTCGCAGGGCTTTCATTGTCATTACGGGACGCAAATGGGTGATTTCAAGTGTCCGCGATTCATCCAAAAGTGTCATGGTCAGATTATCAAGATTGAGCCGGATGGTACAGTGGAAGTTATACAAGCGGAGGAATGATGAGGGGAAGAGAAGCAAGATGTGGAGTATCCTTCTCTCTCTCTTTCTCCTGGAAGTTAATAGTTGACTAGATCGCAGAGATCAGTAA
>JAVCKV010202254.1:0-16679 GCA_032274145.1 Herpochondria borealis | reverse complement strand
CTATCCCCTATTTATTTTGGCTGGATTTGTTCCTTTCAAGCTAATAACATCACTGATGTCCCATGGCACATCGGCTCTCCCGGCCAACTATGGGCTTCTAACTTTCAATCAAGTTAAGCCACTTGACCCCTTCATCGCTAGATTTACCGCAGAAACAATCATTTCCGTTGTAAGTTTCTTTGTCTTCATCGGGGTGGCAGCTTGGCTAGGGCTCAATATTAGTATCTCCAATATTTTTCTACTCTTTGCAACCTTCGCTTTAACAGCAATATTCGGAAGCGGAGTCGGCCTGACAATCGGTGTGATTACCAACCAGTTCCCTGAAGTTTCACCTGCAATTAAATTGGTTCAAAGACCTTTGCTCTATATTTCTTGTGTAATCTACCCTCTCAGTGCCATTCCGTCATCAATCCGTCCATACTTTATGCTAAACCCCATCGTTCATGCAGTAGAATACACACGAAAAAATATTTTTAGTGGATACAATACCGACATAAAAGACCTCAACTATCTCTTCATGTGTGCCATTGTAAGCCTAGCTATGGGCCTTGCCCTATACCACAAAAGGAAACACTACCTCCGTCAACCTGCTAGCGTATGATCAAGTTTGAAAACATTTCCAAATACTACCTTACCAGGAAAGGCAAAAAGCATATTTTACGCGATGTGAACCTCACTATTCCTGACAACAGAAGTATAGGTGTATTAGGACCCAATGGAGCTGGGAAAAGCACCTTATTACGTATGCTAGGAGGCTCAGAAACACCTTCTTCAGGAAACATACATATCGATGGGCACGTCTCTTGGCCACTTGGTCTTGCTGTTGGCTTTCAAGGAGCATTGAGCGGTAAGGAAAACGCCGAATTCGTGTGCAGAATCAACAGCTTAAATAAAGAAGAACAGAAGAAAATCATCGATGAAATTATCGACTTCACCGATCTCGATAAATACTTCGAAATGCCTGTGAAAACATACTCTAGTGGCATGAGAGCACGTCTCGCATTTGCCTTTTCGATAAGTTTCATCTTCGACGTATACCTCATCGACGAATTGACTTCGGTAGGTGACCAAATCTTTCGAGACAAAGCAAAAGCCGCATTCGATCGTATCCGCAAGTCCGACTCCACTCTTATTTTCGTCTCACACAACATGACTTCCATCAGAGAAAACTGTAAATCTGCCATCGTTCTCCTCAACCAACAGATGACTTATTTCGAAGACGTCGAAGAGGGTATCGAAACGTATATGAAATACGTACGTGCGCAAAAAAACAAATAGACTTTAAAAAACATGTCCAAAAAATCTAAGAAACATCTCGTCATTGGAACTAAAATCCTGGCAAGTCTATGCTACTTTGCAGTCGTCGCCTACGCGATCTACTACGTGATGCTAGTGGCGACTGACCGCTATATAACATCAGCACAGTTTTCCATCACCAAAGACGAAAAAGCTCAACAAACTGGGTTACTCGAATCTCTCGGCTTTGCTCCCAGCTCAGGAAGTGCAGATACCCAGCTTGCTGTCGGCTACATCGAATCAGTTAACCTCTTGACCGACGTTGACAAGGAATTCAACCTCGCCAGCCACTATAGTGATGAAAAAAATGACTCCTGGTATCGTCTCGACGAAGACGCTTCAATCGAAGGAAAGCTGGAACATTACAGAGAACGTATCACTGCTAACTTCGATGAATCTACAGGATTAGTGGAAATCAAAGTAGAAAGCTACGACCCTAAATTTTCACTAACAGTGTGCCATTTTATTCTTAAAAAATCAGAACAGTATATCAATGATCTCAACTACACCATTGCACAAGAGCGCTTCAAACTCGTGCAAGGCGAACTTGATTCAGCGGGTAGCGATCTAGCCAAACACAAGGCTGAAGTAAGAAAAGCTGTTCAGGTCTTTGAGTTTCTTTCACCAGATGCAGATATCGCAGCCCGCTATTCTCATTTGAATGAACTAAAATCTACGATTATTCGACTACAGGCTCAAATTCCTATAAGTAAAGATGCTGACAAACCTGCGTTGAGCCGACAGATTGAAGAATATAAAAAGCAACTTCAAGATGCTTACACACAACTCACAGGCTCGGAAAAAGATGATTACAACAAGAAGCTCGCCAACTTAAGAGAGAAAGAATATTTGGTTACCAGAGCTCAAGAAATCTTCGACAATACTCTTATTATGCACAATCAAACTCGACTTGAAAGCGTAGCAAAATCCAGATTCTTCTCTAAAGTGCAAGACCCATATTTACCTGAAGAAGCACTCCGGCCAAGGCGTTATTACATCTCTGCCACCATCGCCGTGTTGGCATTTCTATTGTTTATCATCCTTCGTATACTTATTAACTCAGTCCTATCTCACTAAAGTCAGACGTGCTCAAATCATTCCAAGCCAGGCGCCTAGCACGCAAAGGAGACATCCTAGAAGCACTGAAACTGCTTCCAAAGGATCCTGAAGTATTGGTCAGATCTCAGCTCTATATTTCTCTACTGAACCTATCCTCTCCTCCTCCTTATTATAAAGCCTTCGCTTTATCTCAAATCGGCAATTTTGACGAAGCTTGTAAAATCCTAAGTAATCTTGATCTCAGCTCATATCAAAAACTCTCTCCCTCCCTGCGTCTCCCAATTATCCAAAAATTGACTCTTTATGACCAAGAGCTAGCCTTAAAATTCTCTAAAGCACTAATCCCTGACTTCCCCGATTTTCACCGCTTACTATCGGGTTCATCTTCCTTCGACGACCCTTTGCTCCAAATTAACCAACATCTCGACCAAGGAGACTTGAATGCCGCTGAACAACTATGGTTAAGGTTTTTCGCTTCTCATCAGCTCAATGCCCCTAAATTTCCCATAGATGGTGAGAAACTTTCTCTAAAAAAAATTGTTAATCATTGTATCAACATCAATACATCCAAGACCACCCCGCTAGTTTCAATCGTTGTCTCTGCATACAACGCCAGTAATCATCTAACTGTTTCACTCCAATCCTTACTCAATCAAACACACAAAAATATTGAGATTATAGTGATTGACGACGCCTCCACTGATGAAACGGCCCAAACAGCAACAAACATCCTCAAAATTCACGAATCGAAACACAAAGTAATCACTCTGAAAGAGAATAGAGGCTCCTATGCTGCCCGAAATGTCGGACTCAAGGAAGCAAAAGGAGAATTCATCATGAACCACGATGCTGATGATTGGGCTCATCCAGAGAAAGTTTCCCTTCAACTAAACTCAATGAGAGACTCCTCCACGATGGCTTCCGTATCACGGTGGATCAAAATATCTAAACACAATGGAAGACTTGGAACCCACTACACCTTCCCTTTGTTACGACATTGCACCAATTCTATTCTTTTTCGTAGCTCGATTCTTCACCATACTACCGGATACGACGAAGTTCGCGCAGCCGCAGATGAGAAGTTTGAAACAGAAATTAAAGCCACTTTTGGTGAAAAAGCCTTAAAAAAACTCAAGTTGCCATTGACCATTGGAAACCTATCTGAAAATACTATTACCAGCAGCAAGACCGAGGGTATGACAAGCTCTAAAGGATTAAGAGCCAGAGTCGAATATCGAGAGAAATGGCTTCCCTTACTCCTAGACAAGCAAAAACAAAATTAAGAATTGATTACACAAATAATCTCACCTACGAACCGAACCAACACATCAACTCATTATGTCCAAAAAACTTAAAATCCATATCGTGATGGGTACTCGCCCAGAGGCCATCAAACTAGCACCGCTAGCAGCCGCAATGCGAAAGCACCCAGATATTGACTGTAAGGTAGTTGCAACCGGCCAACATGAAGAAATGCTCTACCAAGCACTTCAAGACTTTGACTGTGAAATTGATGTGAAATTTGAAATACCCCGCGATGGTAGAACCCTTGCCGGAGTAACTTGTGAAGTCATCGGAAGTATTAACGACTACGTTAAAGACAATCGGCCCGATTGGATCATTTCCCAAGGCGACACAACAACTGCTTTTGCTTCAGGTCTTGTAGGTTTCTATGAAAAAATTAAAGTCGGTCACGTCGAGGCAGGACTTCGCTCAGGTAACATTCACCACCCATTCCCAGAAGAAGTAAACCGAAAACTTATAAGTCAATTTGCTACACTGCACTTCGCGCCAACTCAACTAGCTTACGCAAATCTCATCCGCGAAGATGTCGCATATGAACAAGTTCACCAGACAGGTAACACCGTAGTAGACGCACTTCACTTCATTAAAAACAAAATCAACTCCACCCCTCAGATCAAAGATGAAATGAACGAGAAGTTCTCATTCGTAAATTTCAATAAAAAAGTAATTCTCTTCACCTCTCACCGCCGTGAAAATTTAGGTGAAAATCAAATCCAAATCTGCCAAGCAGTCAAGGAAATCGCAGCTCAAAACCAAGACACTGAAATTGTCTTCCCCATGCACCTCAACCCTGCCGTTCGCAATGTTGTCATCGAACAGCTTGAAGGCATCGAAAACATTCATCTAGTCGAACCGTTCAGCTACCTTGAGATGATCTTCATTCTATCACGCGTTTTTCTTGTCGTGACAGATTCAGGAGGTCTTCAGGAAGAAGCACCAAGCTTCGGTAAACCCGTTCTCGTACTCCGTGAAACCTCAGAACGCATGGAAGCCGTTCACTCAGGCACTGCAAAATTACTAGGTTCGAACAAAGAGCTCATAATAAAAGAAGCCAACACACTTCTTCAAGATGCAGATGCCTACAAGATCATGAGCGAAGTCGATAATCCATTTGGGGACGGCACAACATGCCAACAAATCATCGATCTCATTCTTAAAGATACCCAAACATTTGACTAATTCCGCTCTTTCCAACATTACCAACAACACACAACAATGTTTAAAATAGAAACTATCTGCAGTATCGGCCTAGGTTACGTAGGTCTGCCATCAGCAACAATGTTCGCCCTTCATGGCAAACGTGTAATCGGCGTAGACATCAACCAAAAAGCTGTCGATCTCATCAACCAAGGCCTTACTCACATCGAAGAGCCAGATCTGGATGAAGCAGTAAAAAAAGTAGTGGCTGATGGCAATCTTACAGCCCAAACCACACCTTGTGAAGCCGACGTCTTTTTCATCACTGTTCCCACTCCAATAGTTGAGGAAACGAAAGCTCCTGATATGGCCTATGTCATCTCAGCTACCAAATCTCTTGCTCCATTCGTTAAGAAAGGAAACTTGGTTATTCTAGAATCAACCAGCCCAGTTGGAGCAACTCAGCAAGTCATCGATATCATCGAGAAAGAACGCCCCGATCTCGACGTCGACCAAGATCTTTACTTCGCATATTGCCCAGAGCGCATACTTCCGGGAGAGACAATGCGAGAGCTCATAGAAAACTCACGCACCATTGGTGGCCAGACTCCGGAAGCCGCTGATTACGCCGCCGCAGTATTCGCGACTTTCTGCAAAGGAGAGCTCGTAAAGACTACAGCCAAGACAGCCGAAATGTGTAAGCTAGTCGAAAACTCATTCCGTGACACAAATATCGCCTTCGCCAACGAACTTTCCATGATCTGTCACGATCTAGAGATTGATGTTCACGAAGTCATTCGCACCTCAAACAAGCACCCACGAGTGGACATTCTCAGCCCTGGACCAGGAGTTGGCGGACACTGCCTTCCAATCGATCCATGGTTTATCGTTGCATCCAACCCTGAAAAAGCACGGCTTATCCGCACTTCACGTGAAGTCAACACCGCGAAAACTCAATTCGTAGCAGAACGTATTCGTGAATACTGTAAAGCAAACAACGTCGTAAAAGTAGGCCTCTTCGGCATTTCATACAAACCAGATGTCGATGACCCACGTGAATCTCCATCAATCGACATCATCAACAATCTCGCCACCGACCTAGACGTCGTTGTCGCTGACCCATACTACGCTGAAAAACCAAAATATATAGCAGACAACGTTGACTTCACAACTCCAGAAGAAGCTCTTGCAAAGGCTGATCTTAGCATAGTTCTTACAAGCCATACCAGTTTTAATCAACTAGATGGCCTCAAGACACTTACTGACATTCAGTAGAGCAAATCTCCCCCCTTACGCCCTCCAACATAAACAACAATTTTCAAACCGACATGGGTAAAGGGTTTTTATCACGTTTTTTTTCATCAACTAGCCAATCGAAAGAACTGGCCTCTAAAGAAACACCTAAAAAGGTAGATCTTTACGAAGGTGAACATGAAATAACTTCAATATCTGACGAGCATAAATTCGCTGTCAAAGGAGATTTTTACTATCACGTAAAAGGAGGCGTTAAGGCTATTGATAAAGCAGATCCTAAAGGAGCGTTGCTAGTTGTCACCTTCTATGACGAAAGCAACGAAGAAATACCCATCAAAGAAAAATTTGCACCACTTTCTTACTCATCGAATTATGGCCTTTACTCTTACATTCCGGTGCCTAGCAAAGCTGAACGCTTCCAGTCCTTTTTTAAAACTCCTGAACACGCCTGCTCTGTCAGGGTTCAATTCCATACCTTTAGAAAAGTACAGTCATACTACTTAAGAAACGTTGTCATAAGCATCATTTCTAATAAATCTATCGTTCCCAATAACTACTATAATAGTCGTACCATTGAAACTCACCGCCTCCACAGTGAAGAGCCTGAACAGTTCGTCGAACTTATCCGAAACAAAATTTCAGAAGCTGTTAACAACGAAGAGAAATTCAACTGGGCCATCGCCGCATTTAACCTTCTTCGCAAAAATGATCACTACGACTCAAAAGAATTTGGAGCTATTGCCAATGAACTAAAGCCTAATTTCACACCCATCTTAAGAGATTTAGCGACTGCATATAGAGGAACAGGCGACGTATACCGCTCTCTTGAACTAAGAAGGCAGCACTGCGACCATATTGGAGAAAAAACAAACCATAGCCTCCAACAAATTGAATGTGAAGTCAACATGCTCGAAAATGGCTTCCCAATCAGTAACCGTGAAGAATCAAAGTATGTACACAACAAAAAAGTGCTCTACATGCTACACAACTCACTTCCCTATAATTCCGGTGGCTATGCCACTCGCTCCCACGGCTTGCTCAAAGGCATCAAACATCATGGCTACGACGTGGCAGCTTGTAGCCGCTTCGGCTACCCACACGAACTAACCAAACAAGGCAAAAACCTTCCGGACGAAATTCCTTTAGAAGAAAATATAGAAGGTATCGACTACCACAGACTTCTAGAAGGAACCCTAAGCTATGGCGACATCGTTTATTCCGAGTATATGCAGAAGTATATAGCAAGGCTCGCTGAGCTTGGAAAAGAGTTAGACATCAACATCTATCACGGAGCTTCCAACAGTATTAATGGCCTTGCCGCTATCCAAGCTGCCAGAATCAACGGGAAAAAATCCGTATATGAAGTCCGAGGCCTCTGGGAGATTACTCGTCTATCACGTGACCCTCGTTTTGAAGGATCAGACCAATATAAGCTCATGTGCGACCTCGAAGCTCAGGCTTGCATAGAAGCAGATGGTGTCATTTGTATAACCAGAGCCCTTCGAAAAATTATGGTGGCCAGAGGAGTGCCTGAAGAGAAAATCACTATCGTCTCAAACGCCACTCACACAGACATTTTTAAACCTTTAGAAAGAAACACCGAACTCGGTAACGAACTCGGTATTTCACCTGAAGACGTGGTCATTGGTTACGTTGGCTCAGTAGTAAACTATGAAGGCCTTGACCTACTCATGGAAGCCATTGCAGAGCTAAAGAAACGAGGACGTAAAAACTTTAAATGCCTCATAGTAGGTGACGGAGCCGTATGGGAAGAAATTAAACAAATTGCCTCTGATCTGGACATCAATGACAAAGTCATTTTCACGGGTAGAGTGCCACACGATGCAGTAAACGCTTATTACTCACTTGTTGATATAGCGCCCTTCCCTCGTAAACCATACCTCGTATGTGAAGCTGTTTCACCAATTAAACCTTTCGAAGCAATGGCAATGGAAAAGGCTGTTATGGCATCATCTTGCGACGCCTTAGTAGAAATCATTGACCATAATACTACTGGCTTGATCTTTGAGAAAGGCAACTCCCTTGACATGGCAGAAAAGATCGAAACCTATATCAATGATCCAGAGCTACGCATACGTCTCGCTCAAAATGCACGTAAATGGGTTGTAGAAGAAAAAGACTGGAAACACGTTGCTAAAAATATTACCGGAATCTACGACCAGTTCGAATAACCTATTGCAATGTTGACCATCTATGAATATTTTCGATAAAAAACAACATGAACTAATTCCTTATGAAACTTTCTTACAAAGAGTTTTCCCCTACGGATTTTACGATGATCAAATAACATCAATCGTTGACAATCGGGAATTTAAACCAAGGCGAGATATATCCTCAATAGCTATCGAGACACCAATTGATTGGGAATCGACAGAAGTTTCAGAAGACCGAAATTGGAGAATGCAACTTCAAGGGTGGACAATGTTTCACCCAATAATGAACTTCTTCGATACATTTGAAGACAAGCACAAACTCATTACATACTTTCTGGACGTCTGCAGAGATTGGTACGCAAACTATAAAGACGACCCTGATAATATAGTCACTGCCCGCATGCCTTCAAGTTTTGCTTGGTACGATATGTCAGTCGGGTTCAGAGCACTCTGCTTAGGTTTCTTTCTAAACCGTATAAACTACCACAAAATTTCACTTGCAGAAGAAGACGTTCAGCTCCTAGAGCAACTGGCTTGTAAGCACATTAACAACTTAAGCAACGAAGAAACATTTAGTCTCAATAACCATGGAATGTTCCAAATCCATGGCCTAATGAGCCTTATCCAACAATCTTCGCTTTCCAAGCACCAGTCCCACAAAGACTACGCAATAAAACGAATGGAAGAGCTCGTTTCTTCACAATTCGACATCAGAGGTATTCATCTCGAACACTCTCCGCATTACCACTTTTTTGCCATTACAACTTTCGAATCTGCCACCTTGAGTGGCTGGTATAAAGAGAGCAAAGTTATCGAACCAACCGTTACTAATGCTTCTAGCAATACCAAGTGGATCGTTGACCCTAACAGATGCCCTGCTTGTATCGGAGACTCTATCCTTACAGAACAAAATACAGTAAAGTTCCCCAACAACCCTTTACCTCCGAATTATCTAAACAGCGATTTTGATGAATCAGGATACAGCATATTCCGCTCACCATGGAGCTCTCCTTGTCAATATGCTACTTATTTATTTTTCATGGGGGCCTTCCACCGTAAGACTCACAAACATAGAGATTGCCTGTCTTTCGAATGGTTTGATAACGGGCATAAAATCATTGTCGATGGAGGAAAATACGGCTACAAAAGTGATATTTATAGACATTATTGCCTAAGCTATAGAGCACATAATAACATCGAGATCGAAGGTTTTGACATCTTAAAGCATCAACCTTATGGGTCTTGTATTTCTTCTAACAGCATTGATGAGAATGGTATTTACACTACTTCTGGAGAGCTCCTATTCCCAGCAATAAAACAAACTAGAACTCTATACTGTAAAGCCAATAATTTCCTCATAATCAGAGACCAACTTGATTTTAAAAATAAAAAAAAGGTAACACAAAGATTCCACATAGCTGCAGAATATGATCTAGAGTCATCCTCTAACAATTATCTCAAATTCAGCAACGATAATCATCAACTACACGTTCACCACCTCTCCTCAGAGAGCATCACGCACATCTTTAAAGGTGACAAGGATGTCATGGAGGGGTTCTGCTCTGAAAAAGACTACAAGATCCACCCAACTCCAACAGTTGGCTTCTCTACGTCCATACAAGAAGGTGAACTTATAACCATCTTGGCACTTTCGCAAGCGGCCCTAAAAGACGCTCATCACTACCTACAAAAAAACAAAATTGGAGAGACAACATTACCGATTTCACTCGAAAAAGAGAAAGCTCTATTACCAAAGCACAGCCACTATCGACAACGAGGAGTATTTTACCCTGTAAAGAAAAACTCAACTTATTCGGTTTCAGTGCGCAATAACACCTTTGACTTTTTATTCAAACCACATGCTTCAAAGAAACTGCTCATAATGCTACCCGGAGCCGTAAACAAATCAAAACCATTTGATTTTCAGCGCTCCGAATGGCTATCGGACATAAATTGCAATATACTCAGTGTCAATGATCCTACTATCACAAGTTTAAATGAATCAAATATTGGTTGGTTCCAAGGTCGACATCACTCTTATGCAATACCAGATCTTTCCATACTGATAAAATTAGTTGCCAGAAAACTCGGTATTACACACGATAACATTCTAATATTCGGTTCTTCAGCTGGAGGTTTCTCTGCACTGCAACTAGCAAATGAATTGCCTAACACTTCGATCTTTGCTATCAACCCCCAAATTTATACAGACAAATACAGCAAAACCCACTTCAACCGTATTCTGGACTACTCCTACTACGGTGCATCTAGGAAAGAAGTTTTCGCAAATTATCTCGATCGAGTTCACACTAACATTGACTTCACAAAAAGAACTCAACCAATCGTCATACAGCAGAACACCGAAGACGCCCATCATTTGAACGAACATCTCACTCCATTTCTCGAAAACCTATCACCAGAGATCTACCAAAAAGGAAATGCTCTAGCAACAGATGCACAACTAAACATCTACTATTATACCGATTCAGACAGCGGCCATAGTCCTCCAGCAAAAGAGCAAAGCATACCTGACATCAAAACCCTTCTAAAGATCAACAAGTAGACACAACCTATTGTATATATATTATGTCTTTAAAAGAAATAAAAGAAATCGAAAAATTTTCTACCATCGAGGACGTAAAAGAACTCTCCAACAACCCTTCTCGCATCGATGTTAGGGTATACAACGATACAATCAACGCCTACTACGTTCCAAAGCCCAAAGCTAAAAAACTCTACGTATTTTTTAATGGTGCTGTAGATCTGAAAAAAATACAACCTGCGTTTCAGCGTTGGAGCTGGGCCGACCTCTTTGATGGGCATTGCCTTTTCATATACGATCCGACAATTCATTCTTTGTCAGACGTTAACCTTTGCTGGTACTCAGGGAGAGAGAAATATAACATTCACAATGTAATCAGAAAATTTGTTACACATGTTCAGGCACTTCTAGAAATTGGTAACGAACAAACTATTTTCTATGGTAGCTCAGGAGGAGGATTTGCCTCAATTGCAATAGGTTCACAATTCACCGGTTCGACCTCAGTCGCTATCAACCCTCAAATTTATATTAAAAATTATTCGGAAAGATTAGTAGAAAACTACATCAATCAAGCCTTTCCCAACATCTCAACAGAGGAGTTTCATAAAAAATATCCAGAACAATCAAACGCTGTCCATATTTTAAAGAAGCATAACGAAAAGCACAAAGTTGTGTATTTCCAAAACACTCTGGATGAGTCTCATTACAACAAGCATATGAAAGTTTTCGCTGACGCCTTCAATATACAGTATGGAGGATTAAGTGCCGACAGAACCAAAAAAATCATACTTTATGATCATCCCAACGGCCACGCTGGCGAAACACAAGAACACATACCCCATATTTTAAACGAAATCAACTCCATAAATCCTTAACAATAACCATACAACAAATGAACAAAAAAATAACTAAAGTAGATCATATCAAAACGTTGCCTGAAACTTCAGTCAAATACGATTGTTCTATTTTCCGAGATCAATTCAATCTATTCTTTCAACCAAAGCCCACTAGTAAAAAACTCTATGTATTTTTCAATGGCCCTCTTAAAGAAGATGCCAAGCCAGACACCTTTCAGCGTTACAAGCTTGCGAAAGATTTAGAAGCAAACTGCCTACATATTTCTGACCCAATACACCATATTGAAAACACTCCGTGTGGTTGGTATATAGGACGGGGTAACTACAACTTCCATATCATGGCTAAGAAGGTGGTAGAACGCTTTAGAGATCTATTAGAACTTACAAATGCCGACGTCACTCTAATCGGATCCTCTTCAGGAGGTTTTGCCGCAATTTCCATTGGTGCTCTACTCGAGGAATCAAAAACCCTGGCTGTCAACCCACATACAATTATCAAAAAAGCGAAAGGTGACGCACTTGATACCTTACTATCGTCACAATTCGAAGGGATAGATGCCGACCAATTTCACTCCGAGCACCCTCTCCAGTCTAACGCCAATCAAATTGTAGCAAAAAAGAACAAATCTCAGGAAATTACCATTCTCCAAGATGAATCAAAAACAGCAAATATCAATTCACATATTAAACCATTTATCAAAAAATTTAATGTCAGTGATCTAGGTAAATCCACAGATGGAACTAAAGTTATTCATTTTTACGAACCTTCTACTGTTCCATCGACTAATTCTTTAGAATTTATAAATTGGGCTCTATCTTTGGTATAACAGTAGAGTCATGCAAATTCAGGACATCCCAGAAGTTACTCTTGGCTCACTTCGTGACATTCCCTTAGACAGCCCTCATATATGTCACTATCAGTATAGACGTGAAACATTCTCTTTCTTAGTCATCCCTCCCAAGCGACTAGGAAAAAGAAGTTCACGTATCTTTGCTTTTTTCAACGGTGCCTTAAATCCCGAAAAAAAGAAACTTCACTTTTCCCGTTGGAGTTGGCACACAATGTTCAATGCCTATACGGTTTACTTCTGCGACCCCCTACTATTTAATCATCCAAAATTAAATTTGGCATGGTATGCGGGGAAAAATAAGTTCAATTTTTTTGCCGTTTTTGCTGAAATAATCAATACTATTAAAAGTAAGCTAAATATCTTAGATCAAGATGTTACAACTTATGGATCTTCTGGTGGAGGCTTCGCTGCCATTGCCACAGCTGCTCGGCTTACCGAAGCCAAAGCCATTGCTATCAATCCTCAAATCAGATTAATCAATTACTCAAAAAAATTGGTACAAAACTACACCGATATAGCTTTCCCCGACCTCACTTTCAAAGAGTTTAGTATGCGTTGTCAGCCTCAAAACAATCTACTTCACATCATAGACAATCAAAAACCGAAACAAAAAATACTAATTTATCAAAATGCTTTAGATTACTCCCACTTCGCCAAACATATGACCGACTTTGCAAAACACTACGCAATCTCTCCAATTGGAGGTATTTCCGTTGATGGAACAAAAAAAATCCTCGTCTATGAAGACCCTCAAGGCCATGGTGGAGAAAGTCAATCAGATGTCCCAAAACTCCTGAAACACTGCAAACAGCTTTAATAGCGATTAAAACGAAACAAAAATATACCATTAGATATAAACCATCTCAAACTTTAATATTTAAAAGATATAGATAAGTAATTTAAACATCACTCCATGCAGCCAAGGCGTCAAAATATTCCGTGGAAAACACGCCTTGCTAGGTGGCGTAGAAAGTATGGTGTTTTCACAGAAAAAAAACACCGCCTCATTACTCAAGGACTTGAAATTAGTCCAGGTGAAACCAAAAAAATTGAAGTCAGCTGTACTCCCCAACGAAACTACACTGCCACAGTCAGATTTGAAGTCGCCATGAAATGTCGTCTTCAAATTGAAGAAACTAACTCAGTAGTCGACAATGACCTTTCTATGCGGACCCATCACTGCCTTTTCCAATCACAAAAGAGTAAATTCATAACCCTCAAGATTACCAACAAAGAAGCCACCTCGCTAACACTAGATTCCTTAACTATCAAAATGGGAGGAGGAACAGGATGCGATCACTCTACTCTTCACGTACTTTTTAGAGACGGTCACCTCAATAAGGTAATTGACACTTATACTGAAAAAAAAGGTAAAAAAGCCCCTAACATTGTCAAACGTGCAAAAGGATTTCTAGATCTACTTGAGAATGGTATAGAATCTCAATCGATTTCTTCATCAAATTCTTCCGGAAACGATCAATATCTTTATCTTGTATATTCCGCATTGAGCTTCAACACCTCAGGTTATACGATGAGGTCTCAGCATCTTCTACAGCACTTGAACGCCACTGCATACTCTCGTTTAGGTTACCCCAGAATAATTGAGCGCCACATCAACTCAAATCAACAACTTCTCAAAAAACTACCAACTCACGTCGAAGTTGACGGAATCAATTACCATATAGTCGATGACCCTACCCTCGACTATCCCTCTATGCCAATTCGTAATTATATCCAAACCAACGCTGAAATACTGTATCAAAAGCACAAAGCAAATCCACCGAAGGCTGTTATAGCTGCTTCAAACTACGTAAATGGCTACATAGGCTACCTTGCATCACGTATACTAAATGTTCCGTTCGCTTACGAAATGAGAGGGCTATGGCATATTACTGGAGTTGCAAAAAACCAAAAAACTCTGAACTCAGACCAATATAAACTCGCAGAACAATCAGAGATCGACCTCGCCACAAAAGCTGAACAAGTATTTGTTCTATCTCCTGCGATGAAAGACTGGCTGATTGAAAGAGGCATCGAGCCTCAAAAAATTAAAATTACGCCAAATGGCGTAGATATCGAAAATTTTGTCCCAAAAAGTAAGCCTGAACTTTTACTAAAAAAACTCAAACTAGAAAATCGACATGTTTTTGGATTCATCGGCTCCCTAACAGAATATGAAGGCGTTGATCTACTTATCCGAGCATTCAAAAAGCTTAGCAAGGAACATGACAACCTAGGTTTGGTAATAGTTGGCGATGGTCAACAGAAACAACTGTTAGAAGATCAAGCTCAAAAAGAAAAGTTCATTCACTTTATAGGGCAGATTCCGCACACAGAAATTCAAGACTACTATCATCTATGTGACACTATGGTATACGCAAGAACGAACCATGAAGTCTGTCGACTCGTCCCACCTCTTAAACCTGTAGAAGCTTTAGCCACAGGTAAATTAGTTATTTGCTCAGATGTACCTCCTATGCTCGACTACTTAAATAAGGGAATGAATGGACTTAGTTTTAAGGCCGAATCTCTCGAGAATTTGATCCATTCCATGAAAAGAGCAATAGAAGGAGGAGACAAAATTGAGGACATGAAACGCAATGAATGGCCCTGTAGTTACAGCATCTTTTTCAGTAACTATTGCGGCTGGCTTCCAGCTCGAAAATTTTAATATGTCTTTAGTTCAAACAGGCAATGCTGCAGGTTCTTTTGAAGTCGCTTATGATGGAAATACAATGGGACCTTCTGGAGTTCTTGACAGCGATGATACTTTAGATGGAGACGATGATGCATACTCGACTAATACTATTGCCTCAGCGGTATCAGGAACAGTTAACTTTGTAATAACCGTAAACCCTACCGCTCTATCTAGAACTTCTCGTTGGGATGATATTCAACTGAATGCAGATATCGTGGCAGTTCCCGAGCCATCCTCTTCTGTGCTATTCGGTTTAGGTGGACTTGCACTTTTATTTAGACGCCGCAAGTAACGAATAACGATTTATCTTTTTAACCTCCATATAGATAAACTTTATGGAGGTTTTTCAGTTTAGCCTTTGGCTATAGTCTTACTTACTAATAAAAAAATCTGAAGTTAGAAGAGCACAGCAGAAAATAATTCAAATTGAGATGAAAATTGAGCACTGTCAGTTCTCTAAAGCCTTATTTTTCTGGATTTTCACTTAATTCGTTACTCAGTTGACGCTCTCTTACTCTTCCATTCGAATGAGCATGGTACATCGCTTTCCTCAACATCTCCAGTATTTCCTGCCCTGTTGCCGTGTAGGCAACATCGGCTTCAATACCTGAGTGGTTTGTCTGTATATAGGATACATAGCTATTTATTCGATCAAGTGGGTTCGGCTGATTAGAACTAACGTTCAAAGGCTTAGGATCGGAGTTGCTGGACATAATAGATTCAAGAGCAAAGGATTTTAATTGGCTACTGAGAACTCTGAATATAGAACTTTTGATTATTTTCCAACATAAAAAAGTTCACTCTGTTGAGGCCAATGAGTAAGGTTAAGATTTTTCTTTGTGAAAACACCTGAAAAATCCATTTTCAAAGAAAAGTGTGATCAATCCTAAACAGCTAACAACCTCAACTTTCCGCCCCCCTGAATATAGCGAAATTTCAGCAATCTATAAAATTTATAAAATTGTGTAATGTTACAACCCCTCTTTGCCAGAAGGTTCCCCAGATTTTTCTTGAATAGTTTTGTTCACATTCGGCGAAACCGTCTTCCTTCTCAGCTTTTGCTCAGACATTTGAATCTTAAGCTGTAAATCTCTTAAAGTTGATTGGTTCTTACTCAAATACTGTCTGTATTTTGTCATGTTCTTGCCAGTTTTAGCTCTAGCATCTACATAGAACATTCGTAAGTCTTCCTTCGCTTCATGCAGTATCTTTTCGTTTTCTGAAGCCTGCGCAGGTGCTTTAAGCCGCTTTTCATAGACTGGAATTTTCATTCCGCGAGATTCCACATACCTGCTTACTTGTGATTCTTTAGTATCAGACTTTGTCTCTTTTTCACCATGACTATTTGGAGGTAAATCACTCTGAACTTTTTCTCTTTGTCGGCTACACTGACAAAGGCAGCCAGTCAAACATATCAAATTCAGCATATGTAATTTATTTTTCATATGTAAAGAATGTTCTGTTTTCTTTAGTTTTACAACTATTGTGTTTCCCTTTTCAAGTAAC
>JAVCKV010202143.1:0-16682 GCA_032274145.1 Herpochondria borealis | reverse complement strand
CCATCTTCTCCAAGGTGGATTCTCCTTTGCCGTGAGAGTCGTCTTTGACGCCTTTTTGGAAGCCCTTGTGGAAAAAATTGGAGTTATTGAGAAACAAACCAACCTTTGCTGTGAACGTTTGTTCGCGCAAGTTACCATATGGGTGCACCGGAGTTTTGTTGGGATGAAACTTTGGCTTGCACGTGAAAACATCAAACACAAGAATCTCGAAGTTGTGACAGCCAAAATCAGAGTTGGAACCGATTGATGAGTTCCGCAGCAAAGTGTGAGCCCTTGTGACGGCTGGGACATAATGTTCCTTCAATGATTTGGAGTCAACCAACTCCCAGGGTTCTTTGCTCGCGATGGGAAAAAACCTGTATTTTTTCAATTCCTCCGATTCTGGATCTTCGCCACTCTTGGGGAGTTTAAGCGCTGGAGCCTTCACAGCCGTCAATGCAACAACCTGTCCCTTGTGTTTTTGGTAACAAATTACTTTGACACAGCGATTGCGATACGCTGGAATGAAAGGAGTGAGGGCCCAAGGAATGGACGGATCTCTGCCTGCAAAATCAATGTTTTCCAGTCCTTCGATGGGGTCGCCGGTGTCCATGTACACTGCCAGTACAAACTTGCTGGGCCCATCTTCATGGGGGGCCTTAGCCACAATCCTCATCAAAATGGATCCATGGCCGTTGCCCTTGCGTGGTGTGCAAACAATGCCGTTCTCACGCAAAAAGGATCTCTTGTGATGCAACTCTCTCCATGTTTTTGGATCCCGCTCTGTCTTAGAGACAACATTCCCCTCATCGTCCTTGCGAACAACTTGGAATGGACCAAGATTCTTCGCCATCTTGTTGGCACAGTGATTAAAAAATTCATCCCAGTCCAATCGACGAGTTGTCGTTGGAAGTCCATCACGCTTGATCTCGAACATCTTGTCAACTCTGCACATGGTGAAGCCGATGTGTTCGTTGCCCAGCATCTCCAAAAGTAGTTTCCTGTCGTTGAAGAAGGACATGGATCGGAGACTGGGTGCGACGTTGAGCGTTCCCGTGTTTGCGACTGAGCTAATGAAGTCAAGGACCATTTCCCACTGGTTTCCGCCACGAAGGGACGGACTGTCCACTCCACTAGGCAGTGCTTTCTGGAAACCGACGCTGCTTGAGAAGACAATAGTCCTGAAATTGGCCATGAAGATTCTTCTAAGTAGCACAGGGTGGAGGGTGATAGCGCGCCGAAGTGATCTCTGCCCAATGGTGTAGATGCGAACTCTGTGCTCTGGTTTTCCGTCTGGTTCCTCCTTTATTCCAGCCGACTTAGGACCAAATTTAACGCCCTCTCTTGGATTGATGATGAACTGATTCAGTTTGTGAGCAACCTCCTTGATGTGTTCTGCAACAAAGTTGAGCCTTAGGGCCCCCTTCTTTGCATCGGCGGTAGTGGTGGCAAGAAGCTCGGCATCGTCTGGAATTTCAAAATTGTCTGGCTGAAACTTCGGGTTAGCTGTTGGCTTGGATCCACGTTGGTTCCGTTCGAAAATCCTGGAGGCTTAGTTTGCGGAGGCCCTTCTGTCGACCCTATCAAAGATGACACTGAAAGTAACATCCCTGGTATCTTCGATGAGATGATCAGGTTGGTCCAAATCCAACAGACTAAGAATGTCGTAATTGGCGTCAGGGTGCTGCAGACCGTTTACCTTCTCCATCCAGACTGCTTGCTCTCCATCCTTCCTGGCCAAATAAACCTCGGGTGGCTTCTCCCAGTAATCATCAATGATGACGACGAAGGAATGCATGGCAACCCTATCGATCAGCTCTTTGGCATCGGTTCTGCGGCTAGCATAACTGTTGGTCGTCTTTTCTTTCCGAGGTGCTGGCCTACGAGGGGCTTCATCATCGTCGTCATCTTCATCACTGCCCCATCTAACATATGAGGAGGACAAATCGAGTCCTGAGCGGAGGATAATATTCTCCCTGCTCTACTAGGCCCACTAAATTTTTTCTCCCCTCTCCATTTGTTTTCTGGGGCCATTTGGGTCCATCCAGGACTCGATTCCTCAATTCGGCCAGTGGAGGATGGACTCAACTCTCCCAGGCGTCAGTCGAGGCTTGAAATTTCCAGTCCATTGGCTCCACCTCTTTTGTCCAAGTGCCAGTGTCGTCGACATCGCTGATGGACTCCACCAATCGCTTATCTGGATAATTGTTGTCCCCTCTCCATGTGATGCACCTCCAGCTCCTGACTCGCTCTCTCTGCTGGTTGATTGTTGGTTACCATCGTCGACTGCTTCATTTGTCCATCATCCACTCAGGCCATCCCTTTCCAGCATTTTTCAAGTCCCCTCTCCACCCAAACGCAGTAGGACATTGATAGATTTGTTTCACTGGGTTTACTAGTTTAATGGTCTCTCGAACTGGAGTTTCTACAATTGGATCACATTTGTGGCCTGGTTCTGAATGTCGGTTGAAGCTTGACCCCACTCTCCACCTGGTCCTGTCTGCTGCAAGAATTCGAAATCTGGACCAGAGAGCAATTCGCCAAGCAGATCGCTGTCCATCTCCGCTTTGGCTGTGACCTGGTGGCTGCCAGCGGCAACACTTGGGCGGTCCTTCGCACCTAGTTTTAGAGCAGCGGTAGCTGCCGGGCTGTACAAAGCATCCCAGGCTTTCAAGCGCTCCCCTGCTCCCTCCTCCTTGTGAAGGGCGGCGCATTTCTTTACCTCTTTGTAGAAAACAGTGCCCAAGCTCCTTCTGGCCTTCGCATCCATTAGCCTGGTCCTTTTCTTCTTCCGTTTCTCTCCACCGCCTTCGGAATCCGATGTGCTGCTTGTGCTGTTGTTAGTGATGATGTTGTCTAGGCTAGAATACTTACTCAGGAGGATGAGACCACTGCCGAAGAAGGTGGGCCAGTTGGCTCCTAGTATGTCCACGTAGTTGTTGCTCTGGGTCCACACAGCCTTGGAAGACACGCTTCCCCCGATTGCCACCAGAACCACCTGGTAGAAGAACTTCACTGCCTCGCGAGTTGCGCCTGTCACCCGCGTGTCCTCCATCGGGTGCATCCGCAGTGCTTTAGTGACATCGTCCACCGTCGGAATTGAGGACTCCACCGATGCGATGGTCACGGAAGGGTTAGCCTTGTACATTTTCATGACGACTGTTTGAATCAAAAAGAAGGTGGAGTGAGTTTTTGCACCTGCGGCTGAAATGGTGGAGTGGGAGATGAACTTACACTTGGTCAAGTGATCACGGTAGCAGCTTGTTTGGTTGTTCCATAGCTCCGTCATCTTCTTGGCCATGATCTGCTTGCAGTAAGGGAGAGCTAGGTGGCCGAAGTTTGGGTTTGTTATTCGGAGTCCAACGGTCACAGCATTGGCAGCAAATTTGTCGAACATGGGATCTGACTTGTTCAAGATGCGGATGCCTTTGTTCCACATGTTTTCCTTCACGTAGCTGCCATGAATGATCGAGAGAAAAGGATGGGTTAGTTAGTTGTTGAAGTTTATCTGGCGGCAAACGAGCACAGAGGACCCACATCTCGAGACTGGTGCGCGCTGTGGTGCATGCCTCCAATCGCTGCAAGTCCACATAACCACCGTTGCTCATTGGGTGAACTGGGGCCTCGGGCGGCTTGGTCTTCTTGATTGCCAATTGCACCCAACCAACCACTGTTTCCTGGGTCACTTGCTTCTCAGCAACCCATTCCTGCACCATTTTCTCTGTTAATTGCCTCTTGGCCAGCTCTTGTACCGTTCTGCTCAAGTCCTGGATGGACTTGGTCATTTCGTCCAGTTTTCGCTTGTCATCGTCGTTCTCCTTGTTGTTCTCCTTGTTGTTGGCGGCTCTTCTGGTGGCGGAGGCCATGCTTGTGCTGCTTTCTGCCGTGGTTGTTTTGTGGGAGCAATCATCTGGTGGGTTGTTGGTGGAAGGGGATGTGCAGTTGTAGTGGTTGCAATGGAGGAGCAGTTGTTGAATGGCGCCACAGGCGGATCTCCCTCCAAACTTTGCCTCCTCCGAGGTGGCCAAGGTCTTGTTTGGCCTAAGTACCATGTTTTCAAAAGAGTCGGTGGCTGACTTGCTCCTTCGTGCGCCTTTTTTATTTTTACCCAATTTCCCTGATGTGTTGGATACTGGGGTAAAGACACACCCCCCCACTGCAGCGCCATAGTTATCACGGCACCCCCTCACTATGAGCCCCCCCTCACTATGAGCCCCCCCTCACTATGACATGCGCGCATGATGCGCGCATGGGTTGGCGCCACTGGAGCCAGTCGATCAGCCCCCCCCCACTATGACACGCGATCGCGATCGCGATCGCGCCGAGCGGCTCGATTGACTTCATTCTTTCTCATTGATGACAATGGCAGTACCTCCTCGGCTTGTTCTCCTCTTTTATTCCTTCTTTTGACCTGAAACCTTGACAGTGCCTTCCTCATAGGCAGTACAACAACCTACTCCAATCTCAAGACAGTTCTCGCCCTATTGGAATTGTTATTGGCGTTGGCAGATTTGAGTTTAGTGGTCACCCCTCCACCCTTGGAACGGGGTTGCCATCCATCATCCTCCCTGATTGACTTGATACCTTCAGGAAGGCTCCTCCTCTACCTACACAAGAGACCATCAAAAGCCTAGATCATTTGAAGCCATTTTCGGAGACTGCACAACGGCGGCTTTTTGCGCGACGCGTCTCCTCGTAGTCGGAGGGGTCTTCATAGTGGGAGGGGTCTTCATAGTGGGAGGGGGTTGATAGTGGGAGGGAGGAACAAGCAAGGGTCTACATTTGATGGCCATTGTGGTGCAATTGAACGGCAATAGAAAATTTGTGATCGATTAAGGGTTGGTCATTCTCCAAACAATCCAACATCAGAATTTTGGCCAGTCCAAGCAGGCCCCTCTACAAGGTCATCGCACGAGAGTCAATTCTTCAGAGTCAACTGCAAGCCAAGAGGCACTACCCTGCTGATCACTCATTCTGGTAGGAATTCTACACAATCCTACACAAGAGTCATCCTTATCTTTGCCATTTAACCAATCCACTCCAATTCACTGCTAGTGGCAACCAGCGACAACAGTCCACCACAATCTACCCTTCATTTGTGTTGGTTAGATCAAGTGCTTCTACTGGTGGTGAAGGATCCGAGTTGGGGTGCTGTTGGCCGAGGGTACTTCTCCTGCTTTTGATACCGATCATTGTCGTCCGACCTCGCCTATAAGCTTGTGTTACGTGACTTTGTGACCTTTGATCTTGCTCGTGACAGACTTTTGGAGCTGACTGGGACCAAGACAACGAGGAGACGAGACCGAAAACCAGGAGATGACGAAATCTCATCATGAGGCAAACGGCGCCAAACCTGCCCTTGGCTGCGCTAGCGAGGCAATGGCTGACTTCTTCAGCGGTTTCTCAGCTGACCGTGTTGTCACCGCCGATGATGTTCTAAGCAAGTCTGACCCAGACTTTCACTTCGTGATGAAGGATGCCAGAGCTTTGATCCTTGAGAAACCGTGGGATCCCAAGCGTCTGCCGAAGAAGAGCCTCATGCAAGAAACTGTGTGCTTCGCTCGATGGCTCTCTGTGGCTGTCTTCTACATCATCTGCCCCGCCCCAATTCAGGTAAGTTGGTATAGTCACGGAATCAATCATGTGGCCAAAAGCATGGCTCACCCTCATCTGCTCCTGCTGTAGGCGTACACGGTGGAACAGCTGAACACAGTAGCTCACTACCAGCACCGCATGGACAAGATGGACGATCTTCTAGAAGCATTGCAGAGGTTTGTTGATTCCATTCCTGAGGGCCAGAGGAAACCAAGGATAGAGAGGATCGTTGATGACCCTGTCAATCCTGTCTTCGACGATGGGTTCCTCCAAGTGACCAACAACCTTCCCTTCTCTGCCTACTCAAATATCAATTGGGCTCATGTGATTGGAAGTATGGCGCAAGCAGATGTGGATCCCAACAGGGGCCACTACGGAATCAATGTTGGAACAACCAGTGCTAGGAATTCGAAACGCACGGACGAACACCTGGGGCTCGCCGCACCTGCCCATTTCAAGGATACCTTCAAACCTGGATGGCGTGACATTTTCAGAGGGTACACTCAAACAATCAAGGATATATGGCCAAGCATTGCGAGGCTAACCTACAATGACGAGCCGAGGAGACTGATGTTTGCTGCAAAGTACCACAAGAAAAACAACTTGGAAGCAATGACGGCTGCCGTGCAAGTTTTCCATAGTCCCAGGCCATTGATACCTGCAGATCTTGTTATTCATGGAGACACAAACAATGATTTTAGTTCTACTACCCATTCACGAGTGTGTGGTATCTCAATGCTTTACCACGACAAGGCTAGGAAAATGGCGGCCAGAGTTGCGCTCATTGCATATGGAAAGGCAGCTATCTTTGAATTCATGTTGCGTTACCAATACTACAAGGCCGCTATCGAGGCAATTGTGAAGTTCTACGAAAGCCTACCGAGGACCATGAAGTATTTTGACTTCACGCTAATCCCAGAAGATGGGGCGCCCCCAACCGTGCTGCCCTTTCCCCATCTCAACAAGTGTCTATACTACTCATCCTTTGGGTCAAGGATCGTCCAGCTGCGACAGAAGTACCCTGTCATGGAAACCAACCCATGGTTTGCTTTCAGCCTTGTGCTAAGCTCCACCATCTCAAACTGTCCTCAGTTGTATTGGGATTTGACAGAGGAACTGCTCCACAATCCGAAGCTACTACCCAACCTAGATCTCCGTTCTAAGGATTGCAATCCCTTCCTCTTCCACCAACTACTTTACGACGCATTCTGGCAAGCAAAGGCCCAGCAGAAGGAAAATAAGGTATCATATGTTGCCAGACATCAGCCGTCTCACAACAGAAAGTGTACTGATGTGATGTGGAGGAACTCAGTGTTAGCGGTGGGAAGGATGGTGTCCGCATTGAACACCGTTGGGGATGACTTGTGTGGACGCGATCCAAGGTACTACCATTCTGTCGCCAAGAGGAACCTGGAACAAAGGTGCTCGGAACATTGTCAGGCGTACAGGTTCTGGCAGGACACGCCTACCTCGGGCTGCTATGGGGTAGGTACTCTTCTGTCCATGCACATAATTGGTATCCTCGCAATTTGTGGCTATGTCCCATTTGCTCTACTTGGGTACGCTGAGATTGGAAAGGATCAATGGGGGTTTTGGGTAGAACACTGTCACATGGATCCCAACGAGCACATGAAGCAGTCCACAGCCCTCATTGATGCTCTGTCGTTTGTCCTCGAGGTTGATCGGATCGTGGGAGAGGAACTCTGCTGTGCTTTCAGCCAACACACAAGGGGAACCACTGGCCGATACACGGATGTCGTCTTTGCTGGTAGTTATCTGTTCGATTTGACACCGCGTGGAGTCACCATGACAAACGGAGGTGGATCCACTACCCTCGTCGAACGCATTCATTCCATCGATATTCCATCATTTGGTTCTGGACGCCAGTCCAACCTTTCCTACTTCGACAGGAAATTCCCCAAGTCTGTGGGTGACCTTCCACCAAGAAAGGCCTGGGTAAAAGCCAAGCAGCAGCTCCAAAAGCCAGCGCAGTACTTTCCAATTGCCAAGGTGACCCTCAAGGGCCTTGCTAAGGGACGGAGAATGGATCAAGTTCGGGTAGTCAGTCGCCAGTCGGTTGTTGTTCGGGGAGTCTTGAGCTGTAGAGATTCCTTTCAAGTGCAGCATGTGCTGAAACAAATAGTTTGTGGTTCAGCAAAGAACGTGCCGCCAGACAGTGAGGTTTTCAGCATCATGAGACACAGGAGAGCGGCGAAGAAGAGGAAACGAGGAACTCCCGCGCCAGCAGCCCAACGGTACTACTGTGCCTCTGTCCTTCTCTCTTCACAAGAAACTTTGACGCCCGACGCCGACTTCGAGTTGCGACAATGCTTCAGACTTCAGCAAGCGGATGACGACACCAATTGTGAATCATATGTCCACGATGGCAGACGCTACTTCAAGGACGCGAACAAGGCAAAGGATTTTGCCTCCTTGTTCGCCCTTCTTCATGGTGGTCCGGACATTTCACAGCATCCATTGGCCCACCGATTGTTTGGGGTGCCAATGACAAGAATGAAGACACATGAGGAGGACATCATCACTGGTGTTCGCCTCAAGTATGAGTCCAACCAAAACTCCGTTGAAGATTATAGGGTATTCCATCGCCCTGGTGACAAAAGCTATCTTCCATGCATGGTGGTGCTCAGGTACAAGAAGGGTGGGAGTGCTGTCTACCTGGTCAATGACTGTGGCCAGCGTGTCAGTGGATTGCTCCTGCGAATGCCGTTGCCCCGTTACTTCCGAACTGTGGAGAATCTTGACATGGGCACTACCTACAGAAGCGATGTTGAGGAGGAGTACCTAGCCATCGTTGGTCATGACATGGGAGGAGAGCGCAAGGGCAACGTCGCACGCGTTGAGCTCCTGTGGCCCGACCGAAAGACAACCATGGAGGATCTTGCGCCCTTCATGAAGGATAATTGGTGGCAGGCCCATGACTATGCAAAGCGAGCCGGTCTCTTCAAAACTAAGGGATGGGGAGGGCTAAAAGCAAAGAGAAAGGGTAGGTTCTCCTCCAGCAAACTTTCACTGGATATCACCGACCTCTTTTTCGCGCTTGACCACGACGCCACTCTGATCACGTCAACAGATTACGAGTCAGAACCCCAACCAAGCAAAAACGGGTTGTCTTAATTGTTATTCAACAAGGAGGATTGAAGGCGTCGACGAAGCTAGAAGTCTTGGTACCCTTCTTGTGATCTTGGTTGCCCGACATAGGTTCCCCTCTCAATCTTCTAGCCAACAGGACATCCCTTGGGAATATGGTCACTCTTTTGCCATGCAGAGCGCACAGGTTAGTGTCCTCGTTGAGGCCAACAAGATACGCCTCGGCTGCTTCTTGCAAACACATGACGGCTGTGCTCTGCATCCTAATGTCGGACTTCATGTCACGGGCTATTTGCTGCACCAACTTCCCGAAGGATGCCTTTGGTATCAACATCTCGGTTGACTTCTGGTACTTTCTGATCTCCCGAAGCGCCACTTGTCCAGGCCTAACACGTCGCGGCCGACGTGGTGTTGGCACTCTTCTGGCGGTGGCTGAAGGCACTCTGTCTCTCTCTGCAATTGCAAACCCTCCAATGGGCAAACGCGGGTTGTTTCTTGGAATGGTATTTTTGATTCTTGCCATTGTTCCTTGTCTTGGATTGAAATTGTGTGCTTCTCACAGAATTGATCGATTCATTCGGCACTACCTTTCCCATTCACAAGATTCAATGTTCAAAATCGGCACAAGAGTGAATTTCCAAAGGGGGCAGAAACAAGAGCGGATCTTTGGCAACAAGAGTTGATTGTCGATCAAAGCGAGAGTCAACGAAGAGTCGACATCGACTTTTAAGAAACTGCCTAGGCAACAAGAGTAGATCTTTGGCAAAAAGAGTTGATCGTCGATCAAAAAGAGTCGACTGCCTAGGCAACAAGAGTGGATCTTTGGCAAAAAGAGTTGATCGTCGATCAACAAGAGTCGAACAAGAGTGGACATCAACAAGACTCATTACCGCCCCAAAATTTATTTTGGAAACAAGACTGAATCGCCCACTTCCACGAATGAGTCTCGAGTAAAGTTTCTCATTTCCCTCTCTCACAAATGTCAATAAACCAAAATGGAGAAATATGTTGGAAAGCCTGTGTATTTGACTTGCATGGTCTGTTGTTGTGACTACACCCAACGTCGGTGGCCTGTCGTCGGGTTGTGTGGGCACACGTTCTGCTACCACTGTCACAATGGATACAAAAGACACAAGTGCAAGGGCCCTGCTTATCGTTGCCCCCAGGAGTCCTGCTCCCGCCCAGGGGCCTTCTCATTAGAAAACCCCATCCGCAACTGGGGCGTTGACAGAGCACAGAAGGAGATGCAGGAGTTTCGAGAAAACATGGAGGATTACGTTCTGCGCCAGGTCATTCCCACCAACCGCCAGAATAACGAACTCATTGAAATTGGTGATCGGCATCTAAAACTTTCTTACGAGGAGAACAAAGACCTCCGCCGCCGCCTTAGAATCGAGAGAACAAAGCAGCCAAGAGTCACGAGCGGGCTAGCGCCGGATGACAGCAGCGTCACCTCAGACAGCAACAATGACGACTAGGTAAGTTCGCCAAAGAAAGCAGCGACATAAAATAAGGCGATTTACATTTCCTAACTCATGTTGTGACGTCTTGCCGCCTCCACAAATAGGTTCGCCCAAGAATCAGTTGGCGACAAGAAGAAGAATTCCTGTCTTGGGTTTGGCGAAAGAATGTCTGGAATGCCGACTAGGACATCACTGATGCTGTCGCAGGGGACAATGCTTAGTGTGGGCAATCCACCATCCATCACTACGGGCATGTGATGCACTAGGTGTTGTGAAATGTGCGCTCTTGTGCCATATCGTGATCCATTCCCAACTGGATTTCCATCATCTGTTAGCCCAACTTTGCATTGGTGAACCAGAGCATAGTGTCCCTTCTCTCTTATTTTCACTCCCCCAATGACAATTGCCCGCGACAATTGCGTTTCTATTTCAATGAAGCAAAGAAGATGTGTGGGAATGTTCTCACCACGGCCCATGCTCACCAAACACCAGTCTTGTTTGGCCTTCATCTCGTACCCATAGGATGGGTGCGCATAGAAGACCTCCCCATTCCTCTTTGTCTTTGTGAGAACCTTGACCCCAGCACCGGTCGGGAGGAATGGCAGAATCTGAGTCCGAATGACATTGAGCACCTCTCCAGGAGCTACGTGACTGTCATCCCACACGGGCTCTTGTGTCCTTTTCCGGTGTTTTGTGTTCACAAGATAATTGGAGTGAACAGTGACTATTCGTCCATGGTAAGTGACCGACTCACAGTCATCGGGATCATCTAGCTCCTCTGGGATGTATTCCCAATTTGGATGATCTAGGTAACTTCTGTTTATTGTCAAATTTTCAACATACCTCAACGCAGCGTTTGGCTCAAATTTTTTGTTGCCCTTGCTTGCCCGATTCCCAGGTTCCTTCACTGAGACCTTGTGGAGGGTCTCCCCTGGGCCAGAGTTGTAATTCTGTGGGCTGCCATACCTGGTGATGTCGTCACAAAGATGTTGTGGAAAGTGATTCTTCACCAGGTTCTTTCCAGCTCCTTTTGTTCTGTTGAAGGCACGAAAGACTTGATCAAGGAATGGACCAATGAATTTCTTCACCGCCTTTACATCGGCCGTGGGGATGGCCTCCCAACGCATGAAGGATTCATATTGGATGAGCAATGCCAGGGCCTTTACCATGTTGTCCAATCTGTGCTCCCCAAGCGCTTCCTGTAGGTAGCCATCCTCGTTGGCCTTTGGAGGTGCCGGTGTTGGTTCGAGATTGCTGCGGCGCCAGTGCGCCCAGTGATCCATAATGAGCACAAGCAACAGCACAATGAGAACGCCTGTTCTCTCATTGCCCGTCATCTTTGGAAGGGCTGTTATCCCATGGTGAAAAGCTGTTCTTGGCAGATTCTTCTCGCTCTGCCAGCGAAGATGAACGTGCAGCTTTTTGGCTAGGTCATCCACTCTTCCCATGGCAAACTCTGAGAAGACGTTAGACGATGACATTTCGCTTTTCTCCACCGCCTCCATTACAACTTCCCGGTAAGAGTCCATGTAGCCGTCTCCGTCACTGTGCGTCATGCTAGCATCATCTCCCTCGTCTGACGTCGCCTCGTCTTCCACAACCAACACTTTTGCCTTCCTTTTTTTGTTCAGTGGGGGCTTCAGCTTCTTGCTGCCGAAGCAACACTGGATCGCGCGCTCTGCTAGTCCCATCTGGAATTGATGCAGGATCTCAGCTGGAGTTGCGCCATGGAGAGCTCTAGTTGGGTCAGAGAAATGAACATCCACAAATCCATCATGAACTGCCTTGTATCCTAGTCCATGAAGTTTGGATAGATTCTTCTCGTTCGGTTGGTTGCGCAGTCTCCTAATGGGACCACACTTTGTGTAAACCATTTTGTCAAAGAAGGCCTCGCCCAAATCTTCGAACTCACAGTAGCAACCTCTGCAGACACTGCCAGTTGATGTGGCGGAGCGGTTCTTGACCTTGCAACACAGATAGTCGTGGCCTTCTGTGTCGCCAAGGATGCAGTTGACTGGGATCTGAAATCGCACTGGTGTTGTGGTCTTCCCATCCAGACACAACTCCCAGTATATTCCTCCCTTTTCCTGCCACCAAACCAATTCCGAGAGTATTATTCTGAGGCAGAAGTGGTAGTCCTGAAGCTTTTCATCCGCTGTAGCTTTTGGACAAAGCTTGTGGATGCTGGGCAGATACCCCAGTGGTCTCCAGGCCTGCGCCTTGTTGCGCTGACTTCTGTTCAGCAAGCCCATGGTGAACATGACTGGTTCCAGAGTGTGCTTGCCCTTTTCATCCAGGTGCGACTTATCTATGAATATGAGAATTTCATTGAGAAGGTCAGTGTCACCGGTGCAGTAGTCAGTGTGTGCCTTCACGTGCACAGATCCACTGTTGAAATCATCAAACATCCCAACGCCGTTCCCGACAACCGGAACAGCAAAGGGATTGTCTTTGTCAATGGTCAGATTCGGTAGCTGCATGACGTCGGGATCAGTGAGGAGTGACTTCATCATTTCGGCGAATGGAAACACCACAAGGTCAATTTCCACTTGGCTACATGGCAAGGTGACCTTCTTAACGGTTGGTTTTAGGTTGTTGTAGCCATACGCGCTCATCAGCTCTTTCAATGACGACTCCCTTGTTGCGGGCATTGTGTCATGTTTTATGGGATCTTTGTACTCCACACTGCAGCTGTAGCGCCACTTCTGAACAGAGTCGTACAATGCCATTGGCTGGCCCCGCAGAAGATTCAGCAAATGGATCGAAGATTTCATGGATGGTCTCAGTCTATTGAACATTCCATCGGCGTAGCTAATCTGTCCTGGCTGACCTATGCTGGAGTACATGGTTGAGTTTTCATGGCCGGTTGGTGGGGAGTACATGTGCTCTGCGACACTGGCTGGCAGTTCGGTTGTGTCTCCCACCTCCACATGCTCACTTTTGACTTGGCTGGAAACGGATGGCTCCACCACCATTGATGCATCGCTGGCTTTCGCAACGGAGGCATCGCTGTCACTTGCAGCAGCAGCCATCTGGTTCTGAAGGAATATTGCGGCAAGATCGAGCGGCTCTTGTGTCTCAATTGCCGGTGTCTCCAGTGCGGCGGCAGCTGAGGGGGCTGTCAAGAAGGGGTGAACATGGCCACTGAGAGATGAATTAGCGCGACAATTGGTGAGGTGACCAAACATGCCCCTGTAGCTAAGGAACACCCTAGCACAGTTGGGGCAGGTCGCCATGATTGGCTATGAATTATGATGAACAACGAGCAGATCTAATGGAACCAAATCCCAGAGCGCGCACCTCTAACATGCAAACTACCGTGCTATTATGCTTTAAAGTTCAAGCCACCACTCACCAGCCAATCAGCCTGTCACGAGCCATTCAAACGCCAAGTTTCTCGTGGATCAAAGTCATCTTTTCAGTGATCATCTCGCGCTTGTTTTCGTCATCATCCTTTGGGCTGACGGAAAAGGAAAACTCCCTATCAGATGGAGGATCCATGTAGTGGTTCTGAAGCAGAGAGGGGACCGCAGGAAAAGGTCGGTCACTCTTGCCAACAAATACATACCCATGAAGGCGGGGATTGCCACGAACATCAGTGCGGAAGCCACCACAGTGCAACAGATTGCCAGGGAAGACACCCACGTTGCCATGGGGAATGAAGAGGGTTGTTCCCTTTTCCTGACCAAGACCATGTGTTGGGTCATCCGGATTTGGATTGCTTCCAGCTAGGTAGTCATTGGCGACCTGGAGGTAACATCCTTGATCGGTGAGGGGGATGAGAAGAGTAAAAACCTGCATGTCATCACTGTGCATGTTTTCCAGGAGCCAATCCACAGAAAAGTCAATGTGCAACAGCTGAACCTTCCAGGGAGCCGCCTTCTGGACAGGCTTGGATGAGAGAATGTATCCCCACCAGGAGCGGAAGTGATAATCATCCATGCTGGCATTGGGATCGACAAGCATCAGTGCCATCTTATACACGCGCTGCTGGAGTTTGTCAATGTCAACTCTGTGGTCCAGAATGTCCTGCGCTGTAAACTGAAGGCCATTAGTTCGATCACGCAAATAACCACGGAGACCATTGTCGTCAGACATGCGACGAACAACATTGTACACGAGTCCATTGTGTCCAGCAACCGCCGAAAGTCCCCGACTATTGCATGCTACCTTGTGGCCATTGTACCCAAAGAGACCCTGAGCCTGGCGGAGGATCTTGACCATCAGAGGCGTGCCCTTGTCGAACTTGAAAACTCCTGTGTTGGCAAAGTACTTGACGTCGGCTTCCACGCCATTCACTGCATGCCGAAAGCACCACGACCCCTTGGTGAAAAAGAGGACCCTGCCACGAACGACGTTTCGATCAGGCTCAGTGAAGTCAACGCAGCCTCCATCTTCATCAGAAAAGTAAACCATGCGGTGATCGGCCAGGAGGAACCCTGGATGGACACCATCCTTCACTTTGAATATATCCGCTGCTGCTTTTCCAGACTTGGTGGCAAGAGCATGAGCTGCAGCTTTCTGGGAAGTGGCCACGAAATTGCGTCCAACAGAACTAAGGGCATTCTGCATTTGTTTTCCGGTGAGTTTCAGCTCATCCTGCCGACCCCACGAGGCTGCCACGTCCCACACAACACGACAGACATCATTGATCTGGAGCTTGGGATACAACTGCTTCAGAACATATTCGTCTTCACATTCAGTGCCAAACCAGTGCCGGTAGAAGGCTGCGTACACAGGCCTATTGGCCCAACCAAACAGCTCTCCGAGGAAGTTGGTGCACATGTAAAGGTTGGCGAACCCTTCCACTTGGAACTGAAGGGAGACGGCGCCGTTTCCTATGTACCGATTCTTTACAGGAGTGAAGAATCCCATCACAAGGCACATGGTCTCGTCGCTGCATGGCTGGACGTTCATGGCGTGCAAAATGTCAACCAGAGTTAGGAAGACCTTCCCAAAATAATCCCATGACTGCGCCTCGGTGAAGTTTGCAACGATGGGACCACCAACAACTCCGCTGGTCATGACAAGACCATTGACTCTGCGATTCCAGTCGTTACCACAGCGACAACTGGTGTTGGTATGTCCTTTCGAAGTTTTGGAATAGCAGTTCTGCTTCAAGCAGCCATGATCAGACTTGGTGCGGACCCACTCATGCATCGCTTTAGCAATGTTTAGCTTGGTATTGCGGACATCCGTGGAGTCAAGGCCTTGGTAAATGCCACGCTTGGTGCGATAGGCGATTTGCTTAGCAAGAGCAGCAGCAGCTCGATCAGGATTGGCCATGGCAGAGACGGTGCTGGGTTGGGCTTCGGCTTGGAGGGAATGGGCGAGACGACGAGTGGGGAGACTGGCTAGGCGTCGTGGAACTCGTGTGGACAGAGATGCGAGAAGAGGAGTGAGATAACTTCGACGGCTTCTCGGATTGTGACCTCCTTCTGCATCTCCTTCGTTCTCCATTTTGGAGGGTAGCGTGGAATGGGAAACGGAAGCGGTGACAATAACCAACAGCGTGAAAGCTAACAATTTACTGGCAGCGTGTACGACTGGAGCGAGGATGGATTGCTACCGAAACGGCAGACATGGGCGTGCGACAGGCGTGATGGCAACCACGATGAAAGGAATGAACAAAAGCACTCCGTTTCTTTTCGATGACAGGCAACAGATTTGTGACAGGTTTCGGCTACAACGATCGCCGACGCGTCATAGTGAGGGGGGGACGTTGCGGTTGGTGGATCCGTATCATAGTGGGGGGGCCCTTCAAGTAGCTTGCGACAACACGGGCAAGTGAGCGACGACTTGACCCTTGATTCAAATTAACATTTTGTGGGACTCATTTCGGGATCATTTTGGGGGCAAATCACATAACACAACTGGCGGAAGGGGGGGCACCAAAAGTGTCCTGTGGGGGCAGGAGGCCCTCGATAGTTTGGATGCCGGCTGGATAGAAAGGTGCGCCATCGACTCAACTCTCAACGGCACCACAGAAACATGCCCTCTCGATATATTCTATGCTGTCACGACTAAAACCTTTAACCTTAAATAGATTTTGTCCGCTATGGATAAAAAGTCTACCGTTCTACACTCAACTCTCCTCCTCATATGTTAGATGTGGATCCCTGTCTATTCACAGTTCCAGTCACAGGCTCAGTACCAAACAGCCTGCACTGAAGGCAACACCATGAGAGCTATGACATTAAGATACAAGCGCAAGCTCCTTCTGCATATCTAGCTATCTCAAGCGCAACATGACAGGCACAACCAGTGCCTGCACACCTCTATAGCAGTAGTCATAATTGTTTAACTCCCTCTTAGTTCTCAACCAATTACTCTACTTCAATAGAGTTAAACAATCTTCTCCTCTCTCGATCGAACCAAACTCGATCCTCCTCTACTAAAGCCTCGCACTACCGCGACACGCTTACTACTACGCTTACCACCACGCTCCGAAGCTTTACTTGCAGCCGCACTACGATCGGCCGATACGCTTCCTATTAAAGCCTCGCACAGCCGCACTACTACGCTCCGAAGCTTTAC
>JAVCKV010202032.1:0-16683 GCA_032274145.1 Herpochondria borealis | reverse complement strand
ACGTGCTTTTGCACATAAGCATAAGAGTGGAGATATTGCATCACAGTCCGCTCGTCCAAACCTCCTTCACCATAGGCGGCAAGCATGGCCACTCACAGGTTGGTCTGATTGTTGTGGCTGGTGCATGCAATATGGATCCGCGTCGACTTGGATTTGACCAAAGAGACTTCAGAAAGTCCTTTGAACATGGCTTCATTAGTGAAACCGCCCCCACTATCAGAGCCTCCCCCAGAAAATTTGACACCAATGTCGTCGGCATCTTCCTCTGCGAACGTATATTTTCGCATTGAGCTTTTGATTGCTCTCGCGCCCCCTTTAGCGTCGTCGTCAGCCTTGTCAAAATCAAGATTGACTTTCATGATGCGCCTGGCGGTCTTGTCAAAATAGAAAGCCATTTTGACAAGCACTCCGGCCCCCTTGTCGCACCCAATGTACACTCTTTCTGCTTTCAACATCTGCTGTCCTTGGTGTATGATCTTGAGCGCAGCCACCAATACAACACAATTTCTAATCGAGGTTCGACTTGGAAGAATTTGGTGGAAACTGTCAAATTGGATGCGCGACTTCTTTTCCGAGTTCCCACAGAAGAGTTTCACCTGAGATGCACACAGCATTCCACCACAACAAATCATTTGTTCAGCAACGACATCAGATGCTTGTGGAAACCGGCTCGCGAGAGTGCCAACAAAAATCTTGTTGAGCTCAGACAGGCTTGCTCTCTTCTTCGATGCGGATAAAATCAGCTCATTGCTCAGCGCCTTGCTTTCATTCAAGGCTCTCAATGTGTTCTTGTGAAGGGCCTTAAATCCATTTGGCAACTGAGCTTTGGTGCCTCCAACATCCGTTTCGCGCATTTGCTTCTTTCGGCGTTTCTTTTTCGGAGGCTGTTCAAAATGGTCGTCATCAGTTGGTGCTCTTTGCCTTCCGACATTCTTGTCACAATTGGTCGTCGCAACAGCATCCTCGTCCCTGCTGGCGACATTGTTGCGATTAGTGACGGGGGCTTGTCTTAGTGCTTTTTCCACTTCAGCATTCAACTTGAACTTGTCCATAAGATTCTTAATCACTGATTTGCGAAAGGCGGGAGGGGCTTTCTTTTTTGACAGCTGCTCGCTGAGCCTTTTCTTATCATCTCCACCCAATGACAAGATGGGATACTTTTTGGCACTATACTTCGGAGTAAAAAGTAGGCCATCTACCTGTTGAGTTAGTTTCTCCCACGCATTTTTAATGATACAGAACCGACCGCGCTTGTCAACTCTAGCAAGTCCCGCAGCAACTAGAACACCTGTAGTCTCATCGTCGCTGAGACCAAGTAAACTAGATAGGCTTCCCATGTTGGGATATGCCTTGTCCTTGGAAAGGAGTGGCATGAAGTGCGCCGCTCGTTTCTTCTCGGGGCGTTTTCCCACAAGCTCCTTCAACACCTCTGTGAAAGCCTCCGAGACAGACCCTGTAAATGGCTCAGCGTGGCGTGGTGAAACCTGGGTCTCACGACGTTGAGGAGGGTGTTTTATTGCACGACCCCTGTACAGTTTGCGTTCACTCTTGCCCATTGGAATATATATATACGAAACAAGGTCTAGAAATTAACGACACTCTCAATTTGTAAGTACTACGATAACACTACGAAAGTGTGGATGCAAAATTATCGTGGAAAAACTACTCCTACTACGATTACACATACATGTACTCCACTGTATTCGATGCTAACGATGGAGTTGCACCCATGTATCAAACGTGGAGTGTCCTACAAATACATAGGGTGGACGGGGGAGTTGCGTTTCTCATTAGAGATGAACTCCACAGCTTCAGAAGTGGAGTATTATGTGAGTGAACCGACACGATTTGCGAGATTTGTGATGCATTCTGTGTGACAAAATAATTAGTCGAGTTAGTCAAACCCGAAAAGTGTCCACACGGGGAGTTGGAGTGCTAGATTCCTTCGTCTGAGTAGACAGATCAACATGTCACTATGCTTTGTTCACCGATCTATCCATCAGTGACCTCACCTAACGAGCAGGCAGCGACGAATGCCTTCTTCAGCTATGATATGTTTTGTGGGCAAGGAGAGTTGCTTGAACGAGACTTGAACTTCGGAAGAGCGGTTTTGCGTGATGTCGTTGTGTGTTGTCTAACTTATGTTGAAGTTCGGGTAGCATCACTTCCACGAATAAAATATCGATGCTCGCAGCTGTTCTCCCATCGATCGGTGTTTGGATCGCACAGAAGCCGTCGCCACCTGGACTATGCTTACGATCCGCAGGGATCAACTGCTGCGATAGCTGGTGCAGCAGTGCGCCACCAATCCACTCAACACGCCAAGGGCGTTTCTATTTAGTGACCTACGAGATGATTCGTTCTTTGTTGCGAATCAGTAGCAATGCGGTGCAGATGATGCCTTACTGCGGCGCACGCGATAGTCCCGCCACACGTGCATACAACATTACCTCATTGTTCAACCCAGTGGAGAAAAGAGAGGAAATGCTTTGAATGTGTGCTAACGGAGAGGCTGGAAAGAGAACGCCAGGGCTGTGGTCAGATGAGTTCTACGCCACTTATGGTCATCACATGCTGTGTACACGGAAAACCCATTAGACCCACAGACGAAGCTACCTGATCTATTGAAATCGATTTGGTTGGCGACAAACAACATGCTTATTTCATGATGATGGGAAAACGATTGCTCCCCCCGAGTGTAGCGACAGGTGCTATCGAGTGGTAAGCTTAACGTGTCCTTTGAAATCCTCACCATTGATTGCAAGCTGGAATTCACTATGACACTGTCTGCTCATGATTGCTACTGGACCGCATCTTTATCCGCGGTTCTTCATCTGACCATGCCAATGACAATTGGACTTTAAGGTTACGTTCGGATGGCAAGTCTGAGTAGGTGGGTGTTCGCCTTGTCATCTCGAGTGCTCTCGAGGGATAATCAAATGGCAAATGCAAGTTTCGAATGCCGTGACAATCAACGTGATTAGTTGGAAAGTGCGTGAACACAAGCCGACCCGGAAAGCGGTTACTCACCTTGCTCTACATGTTCGAATGTATGACACGGGCGCGAGGAACGAAATCAGGGTTCCCCAGTTCTGTGCACAACAGGTCACCTGGATCAAGTCCAACCCTGATTTGAGATTGCAACATCCGGCTACCACATTACATTTTGATCCCGGTTACTTTACAGTAGCATAAGAAAGCTGTTTTGCGGTTGAGCGGAGGAGCTGTAGTCTACATTGAAGAACAATGAAGGCACCCCCCAATACCACACTACTCCTGCCTGCGTAGTCCTGACAAAGCTCCTTCAACACGCCTGGGACCTTCGTACATGTATTTGGGTTTGCTTCCAAACAATGACTCTTGGACTGTAATCGTGGTTTATGTCAACTTGATGGATGCAGAAGAACATGTGTTCTTTGGATATTAGACGACCAAGACGACATCGTGCCGAGTAGACTGGTACCAGTTTGCTCCTCACGTGACATCTTGATGACATGATCGACGCTCGGGTTGCCAATGTCATATTATTTGTGCTCAGGGATTCTCCTAAGTACATGCTTTTTTTTGTACAGCCAATGCGAATGGTATAAATTGTCGCATACATAGACGAAATGACACGATGCATGTCCATTTGGTAGACACAGGTGTGCGACTATAAGGCCCTCCTCTCTTGCCGTAATGACAGCTGTCAGGTGGAGAGGCAAGCCAGGGCTTTGAACAGTAGCACTATTACTTAGGACGACACAACCCAGTTGGCACGACTGTTGTTCATACTCTCACCAAACAAATTGTTGCTAAAAGCTACTCTACTACTATAGCTGAATACCCACCTTCGTTTGCCTCTCTACAGTAATTCAGTTGCCGCAGTAATGCCCAGTTATTTATAATGTAGTTGGCATTTAGTTGTCAAATGTAGTGCATAAAGAGTGCATGTAGTATAGGGACTTTGCTTGAACACGCAGTCATCAGCGGGAGGTGTCTGGGGGTTGGGTTTCTGGCATGGCAGTAGGTTAGACTCGCTGGAGGTGCGTCAGTAACAGCTTTCCGCTTTCCCGGATCCAAAGGCACATGTTACCGCCGTCCCTTTGGTGATGTCGTCGAAGATCTCTTCTTGCGCTTCTTCTTCTCACCAAGAGAAATGTCTGCAACCTCGTTCAAAAGTAGATCCATGACACCTGTAGGCGATTCTTGTTGATCTGCAAGTTCCTGCAGCTGAAGAGTCGCCTTGGCAGCCGGAACAGGAGTCGCAGGAATATCCTCTCGAGAGGGTGGCTGTAGGAGACGTTGTACCTCTTGCATTTCTCGTTGAAGTGCTCGTTGACGAGCTCCAGCGTAGGTGCGACGTGGTTTGGTGTCAGCTGATGCTGAAACAGTACTACTCCCGAGTAGATTCTCGAACCACTCGTCTTCCTGAAGACAGTCCTTGACAGTTTTGTACATATCCCGCGCAGTTCCATAGGCAGAATTGTTCGAGTCCGTTTCCGATACATGCCGCGAGGGAGAGTTTGATCTAGCAGCGGCGGCAGCAGAGTTCGCGCTTGCTCTGTTCGAAGAAACTACATGACGTAAGCTTCGGCTTCGACAGAGACGGTTGGAATGATTGTTGAGATCCAACGAAGAGTCCTGATAGTACTTCACCTTTCCCGTCGGCGAGAGCTTGCGTTCACTTGTAGATCTGGAAAATAGAGATCTCATGGAGACTGATCTGCGGGGTTGTAGAGGTCCTCTCGCGGTGTTGCTGCTACGCCGTCGAGTCCTGGCATCTGCATGCAGCGCTTCAATTGCTAGAGCGCTCAGCTGCTGACGACGGCTGTGCGGGAACTGCTTCTCGTGATTCATTGTTGATGCCATTCAAGGAGCGATATCAAACAGAAGAATATGAGACAAGGACGAAGGGTTTAGAGAAGAAGGAACAAGGAACAAGAAACTAGGTGCTATTTACAAGCTTCGACCAGACACCAGAGTGACTCCGTTTCATCAAAAGCCATTGCAGCTACGGTGTACATGTACGACGGACTTGGTATGTTATATGCCAGTGAGGAGTGCTCGGTGATGACCGCAAGCGACAGTTCGCAGATTGTACTTTGTCCTGGACAAAAGGGTTGACAAAAAGTGTCAAAAGGGCCAAAGGTGACAGCTCTATTCCATCAATACAAATTCCACAACGCATGTGATATTTTATATTATTATCAGAATTGATTTTCGCTTATTGAAACTAGACGTGTCGTTCCATTTCTCTGCCATCTCTATTCCGAACATGTGCCACAATGTGTCGTAAGCATGGAAAGGCGTTAGGTGCTAAATGTTTGGCCTGTGAGGCTTTCAACCCAACGATGATGACAAACTTGTTCATCGCTGGAAAAAAGAGAACCTTCTATCAGTGCCGCATGAAACGTTGTCCAAGGGGAAAGTAAGCCTACATTCTGATAGTAAAAATTCAGAATTTCCATTGGATAAGATGTGATATTGCCCACTCTACAGTTAAACCTTGAGGAATTCCTCAAGGTTAAACACTCAAAGGAGGCAAAGTACTTTCAGAACAAGTTCTGAACACAAGTTCTTGTTGTGTTTCCGGCTACGACACCAGATTAGGAGAACGTTCTTGGTGTGGACTTGTTTTCCCCTGTACTACTACTGTAGTGCCTTGTATGCATACGAGTAGTATCATACTGAAAGGGCAATGACACATAGAAAGTGTGAATCATTTCCGAACCCCAAAGAAGTCTATGTATGCGACAGACGTTGCGGGCATTGACACTTCGTTCTCCTTCTTTTAGGCAGATGGGCGCAACGAATGATAAATAAACTCAGATTGGCGACTTTTGGAGAAGGCACTTGATAAACAAAACCTGTTCCCGATGATACACCAGAAATCGGTATTGCTGTCGTCGTAACCGCCACATCAATTCTGGTTCGGTTGACAAAGACGAAAACCCAAAATTCATGACAAAATATCTTACTTCTGGGTTGTGATGAAGAAGTGAAAAGATGAATAGAATGCGTGTAATAGTTAGTTCAGTCAATGTCTCTAATTCAAATAGTTTGCTATGTTATACAGTCCCCATACATCCTAAAGCAGTTGTCATCAGGAGTTTATGATGCGTAGCGAAGGGCGTTGATAGCTGCGTTAACGATCTCAGCAGTTGAGGCCTGATTGTACTGCTGCCCACCCCCCTGAGACTGCATTGGAGGAAGTTGCTGCTGAGGCGGTGCTTGCATAGGCTGCTGCTGCTGCTGTTGTTGCTGCACCTGTTGTTGTTGTTGTTGTTGCTGCTGCGCTTGTTGGGCCATGTACAGGTTCAGAGGGTTCTGGTTGAACGAAGGAGGGTTCATGTGCTTGAAGACCTGCTGATTCATCTGCATCCCTCCCATACCTGGACGGAGCGCCGATGCCAGATTCAAGGACTGCCCAAAGCCCTGATGCTGCCCTTGATGCATGAAGGAGTTGGATTGATCCTGTTGATTCGGCATACCAAACTTTTGCTGCTGCGCAAGCATTTGTTCCAAAAACATGCGTTTGCGTTGTTCATCCATCATGCCACCCATATCCAAGGGGCGCTTGTTGCGCTGCGCTTCAATCTCATGCTGCGCCGCCTCCATGGTCTGAGCCTTGCGTGTGCCGGCAGCTGTAATAGATCGCATCTTGACCATGAGTTCGGCATTATGGCGTTGGAAATACTCATTGCCAAAGATGATTGGGTCGTCAGGACCGATCCCACGGTTAACTTGACGAAAGCCCCATCGGTAAAGCTTGCGAGTGAAGGAGGAAAACTTGGTTGCCTTGAAGAAGTTTGGGAGCACCGTCTTCGTGAACTGGTCAGGATTACGGATCACAAAGGATTTGCCATCCGGAAGCCATGCGATGCAGTAGGTCTTAGTGTCTTCTTTGTCAGCCAACTTCATCATGCTCATTAGCTGTAATCGGTCGAAAGCGATGTCAAGATAAAATTACACGCGTTAGTTGGAGTTTAGAGTTTTGTCATTGACAATTTGTGAAAATTCTGTACATTTCTACGTCGGAACCAGTACTGAACCGATTCGGGAAAATCCTCCAACGAAGAACAAGACCGAGGCAGATGCAAACAGATAGAGAGATCAAACAACAGTGTTGGAACGTTTCAATCAGCTCCAAGTTGCCCCCGACCCGAATAGATGGGGGGTAGGGGTGACTGGGGGCTGAAGGAAAAAAGCGAAATTAAGAGCTCTCAAGTAAGCCCCATCGCTCACGATCGACAGAGAATACGAACGATTGAGAAGAAACATACCTTTTCGGGGAACGTAAGAGCAGCGTCGGGCTTCTTGTGTTCTGGGATGTATCGCTTTGATCCAAGTTCGAGCGAGGATCCTTCCTTCTCGCTCTCGTCCTCTCCATCTTCGTCCTCATCTTCGTCGCCAAGAGCAGTAAGAGCGGAAGCTGCTTCCATGATGGATCGAAGCTTCTCCTTCGTAACGGGGCGCTTACCAGTGGTATCTTTCTCCTCTTCCTTGATAGTAGGCTCTTCCACCTTCTTCTCTTCGGTTTGTTTGGTCTCTTCAGTAGTCATGATGATTAATTGAACTTTGTGAAAACTGTGAAAATCGTTGAAGGGCACCAAATGGTCGAAGGAGGTGACAGGTTTTCAAGATACTGGAAAATGTGTGAAGATTACGTCTTGACAAAAATTGAGGATTCATTGTTAATCACGATTGTATCGGAGTCCGAACATTTATACGTCTTCACGGATGTCTTTTCCCTAAGTAAGGCATATAATTGTTTAACTCGTGAATGTCATTATGACTTCGGTATCAAAATGCGTATGTAATTTGGACAGACCAGTCTGTACTGTCCACTCAATGGAATCAGGCAATTACCCAATAAGTATCAAGAAGGGGATTCAGAAGATCATGATAATAAATGATCACGATTTGGTCCAGTTGTCGGAAGAACGCTACGAACAAATCCAGTGTGCGCACTATTCACTTCTAAATACAAAATGTAGAGAGCGGTATTGATACGACTAGATCTATCAATGTCCGACCTGGATTAGGGCTTAGTTTACCCTTCCGAGGAGACTTTCTGGAGCATATAACTCTCCCCTTGAACGATAATTCCTGATGGGTGTCAATTGCGACAAATGACTCCTATAAGTCTCACAAACGATACAAATCGTATACCAAAAGTGATAGGTAGACTGGATATTACAAACCAAGACTTCATAGTGCGACGCCGAACTCACGCAAAAGAAGAATGCCAGATTTTCTGGTATTCTTTGTCCTACTAAAATGAGTTATAGTTGTACCCAAAGGTCTGTGATGTACTACTTCACTCATATTGACACGTTGTCACTGATACCCACATGTCTTAGAGCCATAAACACCCAGGCTTCTGGAAAGGCACACAAACTGGAATATTATCTGTCATTTATGTTGAAGGACCTTCCTACGGTTCCTATTCTTAGTCGCGATGGGGAAATGACAATCTATTGCCACATTTATGTCGTGCAGCTAATTACGGGCTTGAGGGAACGACGCGCCATCATTTAGGGTTCCATCGATGTCGTACGTCGTACAATGCTAATTGTTGTCGCTGATGTGGCCTGATGTGACAAAGCCACTATGCTATTTATGAGATACTGCAAGATCCAGCGCTTTAATCAGTCGATGGTAGTGAGTAACAACTTCTTACCGGTACATATGAGCAGGGTTACAGTGTACATGTAATTGTGAGGCGTAAATTCGATACATAATCTGCTGGTGCAGTTTTTGGCTCTGGTGCGAAATAGGGCCAACCCCCATACCAGAGTGGATGTAACATGCACAGTAGATGCCGAATACATTGTATCCATACACCTGGTGTACCTTTCTTTAGCCTCCTGCTGGTACCATGTATCGTACAGTAGCGGGTCACCAATAATGTCGTGTGACCATTCACTTTTTTGCTGGATATGGATTTGGATGGAAAGTTGGAAACATTGTAATAAATCTCCAGGAGGCAGGCTAGATCCTAAATTCACGTTTTCAAGGTTTCGTGAACACCCTCCGTTTCTGTCCTTACCATTGCCATGCCAGATGATCAACTGTAGCTTGGACATGGTGTTTGCCCGTTGTTGAACCTCGGTCAAATTTACGGAAATGGGCCTCGTGCCCAGACATTGAAGAGGGCTTGGTCTTGTTTTGTACTATTGGGACTCCCGATCTATTCCCATGCCCCAGAACCAGAAACTTTAAGCCAAAGGGCTTGGTCTTGTTTTTGCACGTTGAAGTCAACACCAAGAAGAAGGAGGCGGGATTAATCTAAGCAAAAGAGGATAGGTCTACCCATGCTCAGCAGATACTAGTGACTTCGCGAGCGCTACAAGCGTAATAAGCCACAGGCATATATACTTTGTCTATTCGTGATTCCGGGGTGTTGCCACTTCCAGGCTGTTGTCGATGCACTCACTGGCAATTCTGATTCACTTTGCGAGGGACATCCAGATTCCAGGCTGTTGCCGATGCACATTATGTTATGATCCGGATTGAATAGCGCTGACCTTGATGCTGTCAGAACATTCAGATTGTAGCTGATCATGCTCTCGCTGATTCTCCTGATGCATTCGCAGCACAGCCTCCAGGTACGATAGAGCCAACAAAGTCTCGCGCCCCTACCCTAGCAGTCCTACTAGCGAATCAGGTTGCCATACCGACGAGCGACCATTGTTTTGAGATTGTGGTCGTAAACGTTGAACGGCTGGTATCCCATGGGCTTGCTGGACCAGCTACGTGCGACCTTCGTATGCGATACGCAGAAGGATAACAAGAACCCCGTTTGTTTCGCTTGGGCCTGAGCCAGATCATCCGCCCGCCCGCTATCTATCCCAAGAAGGACAAGCAGCTTGTTCTGAAGTTCACGGAATAATGGACAGCACTGTTCATCCTGATCCATATCTCCCCCCCAGGAAAGTAAGCCTGACAGCTTGTCCTGAGCACGCCAATTATTGGGCAGCACACTTCATCTCTACCATCCTCGGCCTATCGCAAGAAGTATGCCCAGCAGCTTGCCCAGGTGTACGCACTGTCTGCCGTCCCTTTTCTGCCCAATAAGTAAGCGAGGTCTGAACTTGAGGGATGGCCAGTGCATTCCTCCATCTCTACAGTCCTATACCTACCCCAAGAAGGAAGCTTAGCGGCGCTCAGTTCACCCTTACCGTCCGTTTTCTACCCCAGAAGCAAGTCTAGCACGTCAGCTTTTCCTGGAGCATACCTGGCACCTGGGGTGAACTAATGGAGGATTCACGTGCCGCCCGTCATAGACCCCAAGTACTTGTTATTCGTATCGGTATTCGAAGAGGGGGAAGGCTAACTACATACATGTATGGCGAAGTAGTTCGAATGATAGACTTACTGTGCATGTACAGTACATGTAGACTACAGAGATACGATGAAAAGGGTGATCACAGCTCCCAGTTAGTATGCATACTGGTAGGTACTCGGTCGGAGTACCACTATTACTACTGCCACACCCACCGTTGCGTAATTGTACTGTCATATTCTTGGTCACACGTTCTGAGTCCATGTCACTCTCAACTCTCAACGGCATAGCTGGATGGACTCAATCCGTTCTTCTGCAATAATTCATTGTAAGTGGAGCCGAAACACCTGGTGCATCAGACACCGGTTTCCCTAGATAAAAAAATTCAAAGTGCAAAAGAAGCGGGTACCCAACTCTATTCTCCAGAGTAAAAATTGGTATCCTCACTCTCCGGGCCGATTTTCTTTTTGATCTCTCCGAGCCATTAGATCGTCGCCGAAAATAGGTGGATAGGCTCGCCATATTTTTGTCACGCCTTGGTAGGTGGCCGTATAGTCGCCATTGCGTTGACAAATAGCCGCCACCCAGCGGCCAAATAGTCACCGCAGGAAGCAGCCCGGGACTTGGTAGTAAAGCATACATGCTCTTCCCGCGGAACGGTCTTCTGTGTCGGCCACTTCGTGAGAATGTATCAAGTGTGGGCGTTGTACAGCCTAACCCCCCGTGCACATGTAGGAGCTTTCTAAAACAACTGAATCTGTTCACTCACGTCGCACGTGAGTGCCAGCAATACAGTAGTTCCAACCTCGCAAGCTGCACTGGCTGAAGATAGTCTGCTCTACTGTCAGGTCAGGTGTTCTCTTGGTAAGCTGCTACATGTACAGGTATAAGTAATCACGTGCCTACTAGCGTAGATTCGGTTGCGTGGGCAAGCCGAACGGCTGAGCTGCTAAGTCGGTGTAGCCTCGTATGTCTGGTCTTAAAAAAAATAGCGAGAAAACAAGAGATAGGCGCCTATCTACTATTGTAGGTGCAGTTGCTCCTTCAATCTATAGCCTGTCATCTCCTTCGATTGGGCTTTCTACGCTGCTTCTTCTTCTTGATTCGCACAAAATCGGCGTATCGACAAGCACCGGCCACAAACTCGTGGTGCTCATGTACTACGCTGAGGCTCCAAAAGGAATCCTTGATACTGTCAACCCCATTTTGGCCAGTCCAATGATGGCTGTAGCGTATCACAGAGTCTCCTTCATCCCAATATTCCGACTGCCCCATTGACACCATGTCGGGAGGTCTTGATGGTTTCTCGCAGTGCGTAAAGTTGGCAACGGTGGCCTTGCTGAAGCAGTAAAACTGAGGCGACAAGGAGAGGCATGCTACTAGCGAGCACCTCTCAGCGACAAACGGAGACGATAGGAGCGACGACGCCGGCCTTGCATACTGCAGGAGCGTCAAGAGCACGAGGAGATGAATGGCGGTGGTGGATTGATTTGAAAAAGTGAGGGTCATCTCTGGAGACACGTACGTGAGTGATAGCTGATTGGCCATTGGCTGTCACATAGTCGATGTCACCCTCACCGCAACGGCTGGAGGGGTTTAAACTTCATGTGCTCGCGCAACGGTTGGAATCGTTGGTGGGAAAGTGAGGAGATCGCCAACCATTGATTGGTCCACCGTGCGAGAGGTGCACATCAAAGTACGTGTGCCATTCAAATTTAAACTCCATCGATGTCACTCTCTGTCCACTCAGTAATATTACATGTGAGAAACTCTGGCTGGATCGGTTGAGCAGAGTGACCAGCGATAGGTATTTGCGGAGCCGCGCCCGAATCTTCCAATAGCAAGAGTTCCACCAAATATTTGGTCTGTCCCTTTCCCACATACAAGAATCATAGTGTTTATTTCGTGAGCGAGGACCAATGAATGAAGCCAGTCGTTGACGACAGGTAAAATTTCGCGTTACATAGAGTCACATATTTTTATATTAAAAACGTATAGACGCATAAATTTGCCCTGATTAAACGGATACACCAGTTGAATATTTAACGATTTCGGAGCCAGAAATTTCTTCAAATTAATCTACTGTCTTCATGCTTGAATACTTAAATGCATCGTCAAAATAGTGATTGCGAGGCCGTCGAGTCCCCTCCACATGAAATATTCACGCCACCGATGGATACTCTCTGTCTTGAATATGACAACAATTCCTTCTCGTCACCCGTCACTCACCTTTCCTTCTCATTGGTATTTCCATAATCAAGGATCTACGCACCATGTCAACTCGCGTTGCCCTCTCCCGCAAAGGAGGTGGCGACCCTCGGATCAATGTGCCCCGGGCTATGTCCATAGAAAAGAGTTTGAGTGAACTCGATACGTTGCTGGCTCTGGAAGAAGTCAGTATTGCATCTGTCAGAACAAACGACACTTCGGGGCAACGTTCAGGCGCTTCTCGTAAAAGTGAAGGGGCGTCGGACAAGGAAAACAAAGTATCAAGGGGGCGTCGTCAAGAACACAATCACGAGAGACGAGGTCGATCAAGTCGTTCTCTTCCAAGCTCCCCTAGGAGAAAAACAACTCTCGAATTTGGAGACGATACGAAGTCTACTGGCTCCAACACCTCCAACACCATTGGCTCTCGCGACGTGACAGTCTACTCGCACGAACTCATTGCCAATATGGAGCAAATTCAGGATCAACTAGCACTCTCGTTGTCGGATCACGCCAAGAGACAGGAACTAAGGCAAGAGCTAGGACTCTCATCGTCCGAACATCAGAAACGATCGTCTCCTCGCAGCCGAAAGTCTCGTCGTTCTCGCTCCTCCTCGGCAAACTCCCAGCGCACCAGGCGTGGCACAAGTCTCGAACGCGAAATCAGCCGCATGATTCTTCAACAAACTTGTGATTCGTCTCGGTTTGTGGTGGGCCAGCCCCAGAAGAGAACGAAGTCGGCGAATGATATTCTGAGCGATCTGATGGCTAGCCCCTTGCCTGCATCACCATTCGAAGCAACGGTCCAACAAGCAAACCAAGAGCTATGGACAAAGTCGCTCCTAGACGAAGAAGACGACGATACTACTGCTGAGACACCTTCTCTGGGAGAGGAGGCCTCCCTTGGCAGCGGAGTCATCTCTCAGAACCACGCATCAAGCGTCCTCAGTACCGGTTCACCAAAGTCCGCCTTTTCAAATCCAGATCTCTCACAATTTGATGCACCCACCGCCAACACGACTACCACCAACACTCACACGACTGCAACCACCGACGCGTCGACTAGAGACCTCGAAGATGAAGATATTTTCGCTGGGTGCGAAGAGTCTTCTCCTGTCTTGCAGCAACCGGAGCTGAAGTCAGAGTTTGAACGATCCTTTGGAACGTCTCTCGAGATGAACCATGGTGACAAGTTTATCGACTTTTCTTCCTCCACAATCATCGAGGAGTCGGAATCTGACATGGCGGACTCTCAGGTCAGCCATGAGCTCGTTGCAAGGCTCATTCCAGCTACAACCTTCCTCTCACTTGGACCTGCCCCCAACTCACCAACGAACGAAGAGATTGTACCGGAGCATGTTCTCGATCAAATCGAGCTTTCATCAACAAACGAGTCTACTGCTTCCGAACAAGACGAAGAAGAACAAGTCGAGACTGACCAAGAACGCCCCGTCGATCTTGCCCCAAACATGAATCTAGACGGTAGCACGTTTGCCTTTGAGGACATGGAAGACTCAGTCTTGGTCACCAACTTCAACGATGATGACTGGACCACCTTTGATAACTCGGCCTTTGTCGACTCCTTCCAACCTTCTGGCGGCGACGACGAAACTAGTCAACAGTCGCCGGTTCCATCCGAGATTGGAGAACCCAACAGTCCTACCAGCGTCTTGGTGGCCACTACAACTGCGTCATCCAAGAAGCTTATCTTTTCCGATCAAGATGTGGCATCCAATGCATCACTCTCGCAGCCAGCCTACTATGCATCTTCGGATCCAGGACTTGTCGTCTTGCACGTCGACGAGTTTCCTCTCCAACCAAGTTCCTCATCCGATTCAGGTGTCGAATGGCAAGAATACAATCGTCGATTTGTGATATAATACACAACACGCCGACGCTATTCTTCGTTCTCAGGGGTTTTCTTCTTTCGATTGTGTGGTTTCGTCGGGATGATGATTCCACGAATGAATCGAGTTGTGCATCATTCAACTCGGTTACAAGCATTCATAGCAGAGATGGAAGTGGGTAGATATTCATATATATATTCGTTCTAGTTTCAGCGCAATATTCGGCTATTATTGCAGCTCATAATAATTAAAATAACCACCAACCTGTGTTCTTCTACTTCTCTTTAATGATCTCTCTATTGTGCATGCTTGTGTACCGTAACTACTAAGTTTCGAGCTCTTGACTCCTAGGAACTTGCAAGTCGACAAAAACAACGAGTGAATAGGTTGGGGACCGTTGAAAGAATGGCCCCAATGTGTGCGAGGACCGCCAAAACAAATTCTCGCCTTCTTTTGGTCTTCAAGGCCTGGTGCAGAAACGACGGTTGGCAGCTGTTATAAGCCATGTAGTGGACAGCCGAGACTCTCCATTCCACCTCTATGATACACCGTATCGCCGTGGAGGAACTGTAACCAAGGACATGCTTGCTGTGACTACCAATGTCATGTTCACCATTGCTTGTGCTTCAACATGAAAACATGTGTGCCGCTGGGCCGAAGCGAAAATCTCAAGCTGCAACTACTGTATCCATAAGTAGAGAAATTCGAAAATGATGGTAATAATAAGGATCCAACGGGGTAACCCACCGTGAGATCTATTGTTGAGGGGAAGTTGGAGAGAAGGAGAGTGGTCATGATGTATGTGTGTGTGAAAAGCCTACTAGAATTACTATGTGTGTAAAACGTCTACTCTCTAGAATTTTGCATCCATCTCTCCAAATCATCCTTTTCGGTTTTGCGGCTACTAGACTTGGTGCAACCGAAATTCTGCGCGAACAGTTGGGTTCTCCCCAGCTCTCGTGTCGCCTCCGGTGCATACGACTGCCAAGAACCTGCTCCTGCTCCTGCTTGCGCAGTTAAGCAAATATGCGGGTCAATGAATGGTTCTATGCTACACGATCCAGTACAATATCAAGACAGTACTAGCCTATACGGACATATTTACCACCAAAACAACGCAAAACTTGCCGCCCAAAGTATAGAGGTCATCGGATTGGCCTCTTGATACTCATAATCCAACTAACTACATAGTGCACTTCGCCGATGGTCCTGTAACTGATGAGTAAGAGAGAACTGGAGCCCTTGATTCCAGATGTGTAGACATGGGACAGGATCGGATGAAGCGACAGACGATGTCGTCTAGTACCACGAGAAGGAAGCTTCTAACCCACTTCTCCAGTAGTGCGGGAGTACTATTCATTTTAGGTACTGTAGTCGTACTTGCTAGTTACCAACATCAGCTGCGGCAACCCACCCGCGCGTGCTCGGTCGGGACAATAATACGGTAGTTATGGCAACGAGATTAAGAAGTGGTGGAGAACAGATTCTTTCCGCACTATGATTGCCTGGATCTCTCGCATTTCTACCTGTTTTTACGTCCTCTACTCACTGTCGATTTGCTGCAGATACAGAACCAACGTACGTATGTCCTCTGCAATACAACGGTGTGGCGACCCGGCAGCCGCGACGACCTTGTGTTAAAAGTATCTAGCAGATGATAGTCCAGCGAGTCAAGGCTGGATTCCCTGCGCCATTGGGTTGTGCAAGATTGCAAGATAGGGTGGCCTTCTGAATTTTCTCTCGCAGTCTACAAGACCCAGTCGCAAGACTCAAGATGGCGCGACACTGTGGAAGGAATTCAGAATCCAGATCATCAATCTGTGCCTACTTTTGCGTGCGATGCATCCACCAGAGCCGTTATAAACCGTTATAAATCCACCTGCGGTTCAAATCCATGAACACAAAAGCCGGGATCCCCGAAGAATTCCGTGGGAGAAGGAATGAACATGCCTTCTTCGTTCACAGGAAGTTGTTAGTGGGTTGTTGCCTCGTCCTCATCGCGCCCACCAGCAGCGCCGAAGGGGACAACAAAATCCACCGCATTAAGCCGGATTGAGAGCCCGACCGAAAGGAATCATTTGGACTGCTACTACAATGTCGTCCGATGGTCATCGTAAAACGGGAAATGGTGTAATGAAAATTTAAATGTGTAAATACCAAAAAATGCAAGAGTGGTACACATAAAAAATGTATTACAACAATATTGTTGTAAATACAACAAATTAGCGTAATATAAAAACATAAAGCGAAAAACACATTACTAACTCAAATAAAGAATACAAACTGTATCATCAACAATAAAAAGTTCAATTCAAATAAATCTACAATACGCCAATAATAGTACAAGTAGTAGTAGTG
>JAVCKV010201921.1:0-16684 GCA_032274145.1 Herpochondria borealis | reverse complement strand
AAGCAGGTCGCCTGATCGAGCGAGAAACGTGGCCCGCCACGTGCCGAGCTTGATCAGGCGAGATGTGCAGCAATCTTTTCGTCTGATGGTGAATAGACAGTCTGCTATTTTAAAAACGGTGCCAAAATGACAATATATAACTTTATACAAAGCGTTTCCCTAAAATTCATCTGTCGCCTTGTGAATAATGAAGGCTAGCCACCTTTAAACAACTGTTTTAACCATTCAGTGGCTTCGTTGTAGTGTTCAACATTCAGTACAAATTCCTGCCCACGTGCCGCCGATCTAAGTTCAACTTTATCCCCATGAGGCTGCCAACGCGATAAATCACCGTGGTAACTTAAGGTACTCTCACGACCTTCGGGGTGCATCCATTGCGGTAAATGCCAAATAGAACGACTTCGGTTTTCGGCAGTCAGGCAACGATTATCGCTATATCGATCAAACACACCGGCACCTTTTTTATTTCGATGTACTGATAGTGTTTTGCGACTGGTGTAGATTGTGTTGTCGCCGCTGAAATGACCATGGCAGTGCGGATGATTGCGCAGTGTATGCCACCCCGGGTTCTGATCAATCCGGTTAACAGGTACCGCATCTTTTATTTGCATCCAACCGTAGATAACATGCTGATCAGGTGAACCGGGCACGTAGCGCCACCGTCGTTTATGCAGCTCTACCTGCCTGAACCAACCAAAAAATAAAAACAGATCTCCACGGGTTATCTGGTGGCTCAACAGGTGGCTCTGGGCAGCACCACACTGACCAAACAAAGGTTGAAATTCAGTCTCGCGACTTATCGAATCCTCCTGCAAATCCGGATCAAGGTGCACAGCATCACGCCCTTTGATTCGACCGTTGCTGAGCTGACCGATTAATGTGCTCATCTTCACCGGGCCACAAAGATCACGGTAGCAAACAGGTGAACGTTGGTCCGGTATCGGGATCGATACCATCGACCCATCAGGAAAAATCGGACTGGCGAAGCCACCGGCACTGCTATCGACTCCTTTACGGCTTAATATTATTTTCATTAATCAGTTATTAATTAGCCGGCATTCCAGTCAACGCTATCTGTAGCACGCCAAAGGTACCAGGCGGCCACGGTTCGATAGGGTCTCCAGATTTCTGACTCAAGTAACAGTTGCTTCGCAGGCAGCATTTCATCAAGGCCATAGGCAAGCATATGCCCTTTGCGTACACCAAGGTCGGTGGCCGGGAAAACATCTGCGCGGCCAAGGTTGAAGATCATTAGCATCTCAACACTCCAGGGGCCAATACCTTTCACGACAGTGAGACACTTAATCAATTCCTGATCAGTGAGTGTGATCAAATTTTCGTCTGCAGGGATAGCGCCTGACTGAATCTTTTCAGCCAGGTCCATGATCGATACCACTTTCGCGCGGGAAAAGCCTATTTCACGCAGCACATCCTCACCCAGCTTTTCTATGCTTTGTGGTGTCACCGTGTTTTCGCACCGGTCAACAAGCCGACCGTAAATCGCCGCAGCAGATTTTGTCGATAACATTTGATAGGCAATCGCACGAGCCAGCGATTGAAAAACGCTCAGCTCTGATTCAGAACGTACCTGTGTTGATCCAACCCTATCCATCAGAGTTGCCATCTCAGGGTCTGCCGCAGACAGATACTTGCGAGCTTTTGCTAATGAAAAATGTCTGGTCTTTTTTACCACGAATTTACTCAGCCGTTATCAGCTGCCTACGATACAACTGTTTTAGCGTTGCTGCGAATTTCTGTCGAACAACATTGCGCCGGTAATTGACTCGCCACTATACTCAGCGCCCAGACCACGGCTCGCGATAACTTTGTGCAAACCCCATTTAAAATAGACGACTTCAGATCCTCGATTGAAAGTACTGAACTTGGCAACTGGATCGACCGGTTAATGCCAGCTGTCAATGCTCGAATCGCACCTGACAGCCAGCGAAATTTTCCACGCTGGCTGGACGCTCTGGCGCAGTTACCGGAACCCGACACCAACACTGTGGCGCTGGATCAGTCGATCATCACTACTTCACCAAAGACACCACTGGATTCAGAGGCTCAGCAGACACTGCACGATGCACTGATGGGCCTGCACCCCTGGCGCAAGGGACCGTTTAATTTACACGGCACTTTTATCGACACAGAATGGCGATGTGACAAAAAGTGGGATCGCCTGGCCCCGCATATAGAACTGAAGAACCACAGCGTGCTTGATGTCGGAAGTGGCAATGGCTACTACAGCCTGAGAATGCTGGGAGCGGGAGCCCGCAATGTGGTGGGTTTAGACACCAGTCTGCTGTATTGCACGCAGTTTCAAGCGATTACCCGATTCACCGGTGATTACCGGGCATGCGTTTTACCCGTTGGCGTGGAATCACTTGTCGAACATCATTGCACTTTCGATACGATTTTTTCGATGGGGGTGCTGTACCACCGCCGCCAGCCGATTGAACACTTACAGTTGCTGCGATCCTGTTTAGCGGATGGCGGACAATTGGTTCTGGAAACCCTGATTATCGAAGATGATGATAAGACAGAATTGGTCCCTGATAGTCGCTACGCCAATATGCGGAACGTCTGGTCACTACCAAGCGTTTCATTTTTATTACAACAACTGGCCGACGCCGGGTTTACCGATGCTACCTGCATTGATGTCACTCAAACAACGACAGAGGAACAGCGGTCAACCCCATGGATGACATTCCATTCGCTGGCAAACGCACTTAACCCTGTTGACCGGAACCTCACCATAGAAGGGCACCCTGCCCCGGTTCGGGCGGTCGTACTGGCGAAAAAGTAGCGGTGGTCGTCGTTAGCGACCTTTTTCAGTGCGCGACGGCACAGTTTTTGACCCTCCGCGGGAACTGACACTGCAAACAATTTTACGTTGTGCAATAATTCGCGCCGCGCAACACATCGACAACCGTGAACCCAATGCGAAGATCAGCGTGAATAAACCAGACTTAAGTAAGTCGCGGAAATAGCAAAATGGACTTCAACTACAATTCGAAGACATTTCGCCGCTGTGCGGCATGGACCACGACTGAACCCGGTCAGGACTGGCCCGGGCGCGACTCTGTGCCCCCCAATGGCACTCAGCACGTTGTAGAGGGCGAAACCTTCGTATTTTATGACGACTACTGGATCCGCTACTACAAACCGCCTGCAGATACCCTGGTCGCCCGGAAAAACCTGATTGAATCCCTCACCCGGCGAACTTTCCACCATACTGAACACGGCATAAACACACCGGGCCATGCGCTGGAAGGCGCGCGCAGCGCCTACGAACGCGAGACTGACCCGAGCAAAAAACGCGTCAATGCGGCGATGCTGGCAGGCGCGCTGTTTAACCGCGCTACAGATATATTTCGCACGGTGGTCGACCTCGGGGCGAACGGGGTTAAAATCAGCCGCGATAACGAACTCATGCAAGAGTGCGGACAGTGCTTCAAAGAAGCACTGGAGCTTGGCAAACAAGTGAAGCACTACAGCGGCCAGGAAGGCATCGACGAGCTTTGGGGCGAGCCCTTCCGTGCTTTTTCAGTACCGATTGAGCAGTTCTACGAATCCAGATTCATCAAGATTGCCCAGGCAATGAAAAACATCGACACCGCCGCTGATGCGATGAAAGAAACCCTGGCACCGCTGCCATCGTTTGAAGGCGCTGATACCCTGATCGATTATTTCGCCACGACAGCCAAGTATGAGTGCGAAACCATGCGCAGTGATTCAAATAATAACTTCGTCATCTGGCCGGAATTTGTCTCTGCCAGCGAACGGCTTGCCGAGTTTCCCGGACACCCTTATCGCGATCCCCAAATGCCTGCCTGGTTGCACGCCACTGGCACTAAGCTGCTTTACGATTGCAAATCCCTGATCGAATGGATCGCATTGGCTCGCGTACCAATGCAGACCAGCACCGAGCTGTTTATCGCCGAGTGCAGCGAGTACAAATCTGCCACTCAACGAATTCCCCGCCCCATCGCGAAAGCCAAGTAAAAAAGAAGTTTGTCCTGTGCAGTCCGACCCCACCGCGATACTGCAGATAATCGAAACTGCTGATGGCAGCAGCACCCTTCACAACAGTGATCTCAGTGAAACCTATCATTCAAAGTTTGGTGCAATAACCGAATCGCTTGATGTGTTTATTAAGAATTCCGGCGTTCGCGAGCGGCTGGAAAACAAACAAGCTACTCGAGTACTGGAAATTGGATTTGGTACTGGTTTGAACTTTATATTAACGGCCGGCCTGGCAACTGAACACCAGAGCCCCTTGTACTACGAGGCTTTCGAATATGCCTTACCACCATCGCCGCTGGTAATAGAATTACTACAAAAAAACACACCGGACTATCTCGCTCTTATCAAAGATCTTCAGCACGCGCTGCAACACGATTCAACGGCGAAACAGCTTCAAATAGGGGATTATTGCCAACTGAAGTTACGACTGGAAGATGCTCTGGCAGCATCATTGGATCATTGTTTATTTAACGCGATTTACCTGGATGCATTCAGTACGAAAAACAATCCGAACCTATGGACTCCAACATACCTGAATCAACTTCATCAGGTGCTTGATAGCAACGGAATATTGACCACCTATAGCGTAAACCGGGCTTTCAGGGATGCCTTAACCGAAGCCGGATTTCTTTGGGAAAAACGTAAAGGACCGCCGGGTAAACGTGAGGTTGTGATCGCTTATCGCAAGTAGAGGATTGTGGTCTGATCAAAATTAATTAATCACTCAGTCTGAATTCTCTGTATTCGAACCGCGGCAGTTTCAATAACCTTTAACCAAAACCACGGTCATACCTCGCGTCCCTGCCTGGCAAGCGACTCAAGATATTCGCCTATATTCGCACGGGCAGTTGCCTCGAACTGCTCCTGGAACCAGGGGGTTTTGTAAAAATTATCACCGGCCGCTAGCTGCTTCATAAATCCAATTTGCTGTCGATAGTACTGATCTTCATCCATGTCAGACAGCTCGCGTCGTACATTTTCACCATCATCAATGAATCTCTGCCATGGAAGCCCGAAACTCGATAAATCGATATCGACCAGAATCAGTTGATCAGTATTGGTGGGTGGAGTCTTGTGATCAGTGACGATCACTAGTTCGTAAACTGTCTGCCGAAGCTCTTCAGGCAGGCAACCGTCAGATACTTCCATGAAATATTCGGCACTAAGTTTTTCATTCTCGACCAGGGGGAAATTGTAGACTGCGTCGTGGAACCAGATTGCCAGCTCAACTGAGTCAGCGTCAGCGGTTTGACCCCTGACCTGATCCAACAACCCCAGGCAAAAGTCGATGTGTTTAAAAGTGTGGTAGAAGCGCTCAGGCAGTGCGTAAAAACCCAGTAAAGTTTCCACGAGTTCTGTACTGCTTTCAGATCCCTGTTGACCGATGCTGTTGCGCGCCCACAGTGCTTCGAATCGAGGTTTCGGATTGAGTATCGGAGATGGGGTATACATGTCTCTCACACAGCTCACTAATTATTTAGAACATCCAGTTGCATATTACACTATCGTTACAAGGAAGCATCATCCTGCCCCACCTAACGGCAAGAAGCTTGCAATATTGTAGGATGAAATATTTCGTCGTTTCGACATTATACCGCACTGGACTTATTGTAGATCCTTAAAGCGGGGCAAGAACCCCGCACAGATACTGTAAAATCAGCCGCCTAATGAGATATCGGTAGTCCTGCTACCCTGATCGAAAACAAACTTTTACTTATTCCTTAAAGAATATTCCCCAGACAAATCGGTTACGGAACTTTATAAATGAATGTAACGCTTTATGGTTCAGGCTACGTTGGCCTGGTGACAGGCTCTCTTCTTGCCGACGTAGGCAACGATGTATTGTGCGTCGATATCGATGAGAAGAAGGTAGCCAACCTGAACAACGGAATCATCCCGATCCATGAGCCGGGTCTGGACGACATCATCAAACGCAACGTCGAGATCGGTCGCCTGCAATTCACCACCGATATGGACAAAGCGGTAAAGCACAGTGAAATGCAATTTATTGCTGTGGGAACACCTCCCGGTGAAGATGGATCAGCTGATCTGCAGCACGTGCTGGCCGTCGCCCGGACCATCGCTGAACGTATGGACGGTCGCAAACTAGTCGTCACCAAATCGACTGTGCCCGTGGGCACATCAGATAAAGTCGGTGCCCGCATGCAGGAAGTTCTGGAACAGAGAGGCGAATCGTTCGAGTACACCACGATCTCAAACCCCGAGTTCCTGAAAGAAGGCGCGGCCATTGATGATTTTCGCAAGCCGGACCGGATAGTCGTCGGTACGCAGGACGCTTACGCACAAGAGCAGATGCGTAAATTGTATGCGCCTTTTTGCCGTAACCATGATCGACTGATTTTCATGGATATTCGTTCCTCTGAACTGACTAAATATGCCGCCAACTCAATGCTGGCTACCAAGATCAGCTTTATGAATGAACTCTCTAACCTGGCTGACGCTCTTGGCGCTGACATTGAAAACGTCAGAATCGGGATCGGTTCAGACCCGCGTATCGGCTACAGCTTCATCTATCCGGGCTGTGGTTATGGCGGATCCTGCTTTCCAAAAGATGTGAAAGCACTGGTCGCGACCGCTCGCGAAGTCGGCTACAAAGCGGACCTACTCGAATCAGTTGAAACGGTTAACGAAAAACAAAAACATGTGATTGGTGACAAAATCGACAAACACTTCAACGGTGATATCAGCGGTAAAACCTTTGCACTTTGGGGGCTGGCATTCAAGCCGAACACTGATGATATGCGTGAAGCACCCAGTCGCGTGGTCATGGAAGCACTTTGGGCCAAAGGTGCAAAAGTTCAGGCTTATGATCCTGTCGCAATGGATGAAACCAGACACCTGTATCCGGATAACGACAAACTCGCGTTAGCGGAATCCGCCAACGATGCATTAGAAGGTGCTGATGGCCTGATAATCTGCACCGAGTGGCATGAATTCAGAAGTCCGGACTGGCAAGGCATCAAGAGCGAATTAAGCTCACCTGTGATCTTTGATGGTCGCAACCTCTACGAACCAGATGTATTGGCAGAGCAGGGCATCACCTACTACTGTATTGGCCGCAGACAAGACTGACTCAATAAACTGCCGCGGGAATGATACCCGCGGCAGTTAACACATCCCCTCCCCCTTTGTAGTACCTCCGGGTTTTATAGTCATCCTCAAGGCGCGCGCCTCCCTTATAATCCGGTATGCCACGCCAATCAGAACCCGACCCAACCCACTTGATTCACTGGCATAAGCGAGTCAGCGCACTCGCCCTGCCGATTATCTTTTCAAATATTTCTGTTCCCCTGGTGGGTGCTGTCGATACCGCGGTAATGGGCCACCTTCAAGAGGTTGAACTCATTGGCGCTGTGGCACTCGGTGCATCTATTTTCAGCCTGGTGTTCTGGACATTCGGGTTCCTGAGAATGGGCACCAGCGGCCTGGTGGCGCAAGCGTATGGCGCGCAGGATCAATCCACCATTACCTTGACCTTATGGCGCTCTCTGCTGATAGCGGCGGTTTTGGGTCTGTGTATCATGGCACTGCAAAAACCATTGTTTCATTCGTTTTTCAGCTTCTTCGAAGCCAGTGATCGACTGATTGATCTATCCGAACAATACTACAGCACCAGAATCTGGGCCGCCCCGGCCACACTGGCAAACTATGTGGTTCTCGGTACGCTCATTGGTCTGCAACGGATGGGAGCCGTACTGATTTTCCAGCTGTTCTTGAACCTCCTTAATATTGCGCTGGATATTTTATTTGTCCCGGTATTCGGCTGGGAAATCGAAGGCGTCGCACTGGCCACAGTCATCAGTGAATACGCTGCACTATTACTAGGGCTCTATTTGATTCGCCAGCCACTTTATCAAGCCGGACAACAATTCAGTCAACATTTGTTATTCAGTCGTACCGCACTGGCGAAGCTATTCGCCCTGAATGGCAATATATTCATTCGCACTTTGTTACTGGTGCTGTCGTTTACGTACTTTAATGCAAGCAGCACAAAACTCGGTGCTACCGCCCTCGCGGCGAATGCAATACTGATGCAGATTCTACATCTGTGCGCCTATGCACTGGATGGTTTTGCGCATGCTGTAGAAACCCTCACCGGCCAGGCGTGGGGCAGCAAAAACAGGCAGCATTTAACGATGGCAATTAAGGCTTCCACACTTCAGTCCATGGCGGTTGCGGTGTTAATGTCAGCAGCAATTTATTTCGCAGGGCCACAGTTAATCGGTTTATTTACCAGTCAGGCTGTCGTCATTGAATTTGCCTTGAAGTCACTTCCATGGTTAGTGATTCTTCCAGTAGTTTCTGTCTGGTGCTATCAACTCGACGGTATATTTATTGGCACAACGCATTCGCGCGAAATGCGCAACGCGATGATCGCATCGGCTATTTTTTTCGTGCTCTGTAGTGAGGCTTTAACCCGTACCATCGGAAATACCGGTCTTTGGATAGCGTTTAGTGCGTTCATGCTAATGAGAGCCCTGACCCTGTTACACTACCTGCCCGGTATCATACGGACTGCAGGGGTTAACCCCGCTTCAGATCCGCTATAGCAAAACGCCTGAAAACAAATCCTGAAAGAACGTAGTCACTTTTATCCAATGTCGTTTGGACAAGCATATCGATCAGGTAACTCCCTGTCGCTCGTTTCCAACGTTTAATATCAACAACAATTAACTATCCGCATCATTATCAGTGAATATTGAACCCGACAAACCGCTGCTTTCCTATAATAGTTTTGGCTTTGATATCCGCGCTGAATGGTTCACCAGCGTACAGTCGCTGGAACAACTACGTGAAGCGTTAGACTGGGCTGATACCAACAAAAAGTCCACACTGATACTCGGCGGTGGCAGCAATACCGTTTTCACTCGCAATATCGATGGTCTGGTTATTCACATTGCGATTGAGGGTTTTGAAACCCTGGCATCTGCAAATCATGATTCAACCCTGATTAGAATTGGCGCAGGCATGAACTGGCATCAATTAGTAGAAGCCACACTGCAACAGCATCTATTTGGCCTCGAAAATCTGGCACTGATTCCGGGGTCGGCAGGCGCTGCCCCCATTCAGAATATCGGTGCCTACGGAACCGAGCTGCGCGAGCTGCTTACCGGGGTGGAAGTACTGCACACCCGAACCGGGGAGACACTTAAACTCAGTAATAGCGATTGCGACTTCGGGTATCGGCATAGCCTGTTTAAAACACCGGCCGGCAAAGACTACATTGTGACAGCGATTCAACTGGAACTATCCAATACCGATCAGCCAAAAATCGAATACAAAGCGCTTCGGGATATTTTAAAACAACAAAACATCGGACAACCAAATTGCCAGCAGGTGTTTAACAGTGTCTGTGATATTCGTCGGGCAAAACTCCCTGATCCGGCGCGAATTGGAAACGCCGGCAGCTTCTTTAAAAACCCGGTGATAACCCGCCAGCAGCTTGACACCTTGCTGATTGACCACCCGGACCTCCCGAACTTCAGCCAGCACGAAGGTTTGCACAAAGTACCGGCAGCCTGGCTGATTGATCGAGCCGGCTGGAAAGGGTATCGCAACGGCCCGGTTGGCGTACACAGTGAACAAGCGCTGGTTTTAGTCAATCATGGCGATGGTAATGGTCAGCAGATTGCAATACTCGCTGATGAGATCAGAAATGACATTCTGCAACGATTCGGAATCACCCTGGAACGCGAGCCTGTGCTCTACTGATCTGAGCCTGACCGCAACTCAGCCCCCTTCTTTACACCGACAGACACCTCCGCGGAGCGGCAAGTAGTTGACCCAAAATACCAAGCGGACCAGCAACCGACTCATCTCTAATCTACTCAATACGTGGAAGGGATTCTCCAGTCCGTTTTCCGGCAAGCGACTGGAACTCAGTGCCTACCTGCACGAAGATGAACTCTTTGGCCTGCGTGAGAAGATTCAAGGCTGCCTGGACTCCAGAGGTGGACAGGTATCAGCACGCGCACGCGCGGCAGAACTGGGAAAGGCATACCTCGAATTAAACGAGGAAGGGAAATGTAAATATTTAAAGCTCCTGGCGACTGAATTCGGTGTCGATCATGATCAGGTTCGTGAAACTGCCGAAGCCCTCTTTTCAGATCTCGATGAAAGTGCGCGTGCCAAAACAGAACAAAAACTGCGTAAGCAGCTCACGCCGCCGTATCTGACTCTGCTCACCCAGTTCAACGCGCTACCGAAAGGGTTAAAATTTCTGGTTGATATGCGTAGCGATTTGCTGAAATTAAAGCGCGAACATCCCGAACTGGCCCCCATAGAAAATGAACTGCGCAATCAACTTTCAAGCTGGTTCGATATCGGGTTCCTGGATTTAAAACGCATTGACTGGAATGCTCCCGCCTCTCTGCTTGAAAAGCTGATTGCGTATGAAGCGGTGCACCGTGTTAAATCCTGGATCGATCTGCATCACAGGCTTGCCGAAAATAGAAGATGCTTCGCTTTCTTCCATCCGCGAATGCCGGAGGAACCTTTAATCTTCGTGTGGGTGGCACTGGTGTCTGAACTCTCAGACAACGTTTATACACTGCTGGATACCAGTCAGGCAGAGACTATACAAGACTCTGATCACACCGCGATTTTTTACTCGATCACCAGTACGCAACGCGGCTTAAGCGGCGTTAGTCTGGGTGACTTTCTGATCAAACGCGTTACTGACGAACTTCGTCGCGAACTACCGCAGCTCACCGAATTCAGCACACTCTCCCCTATCCCCGGTTTCTCCGGGTGGTTGAAATCCACACTCGAGTCCGACCCCGACTCAGTGATAACAGCCTCTGATCGTGAAGATATCGCCAGTGTGACGGATAGAACGCTTGAGGACTTACTGGATAACGCTGATTGGCTGGAAGACTCTGCAATAGCCGATAAAATGCAGCCGATACTCAAACCGCTCGCCGCCAACTATATCGTTCAACAAAAGAAAGGCGATAGCCGTGCCCTGGATGCGGTGACACACTTCCATCTCTCGAACGGCGCATTAGTCGAGCGCATCAACTGGCTGGGTGACACCAGCGAACGAGGCATAAAGCAGTCTTATACGATGATGGTAAATTATTTGTATGATCTAAATCGTATTGAAGAAAACCATGAAAAGTACATTGAAAACGGCAGTATTGTGCAATCTAAAACCGTCGAGAGTTTAATCGAAAGATAGCTCCCGGTGCGCCGGTGGTGCATTATCCTGAACCACAAAAGTTGTGTTTTCAGCTGAAAAGCACCGCGCCAACCGGTTCACCGCTGCGAGCGAAACATCACCAACAGTTCGATTTTTCACCGGTGCACCATTATTGGCGGCTAATGCAAGTTCGCGGGCCATTGCCACATAATCATACGCAATATCACGTCTGCGTTTGTTCTCACGCTTTAACGCAAATTTCAGCTCTTGCTCAGTGACTCCGCTATAACCGATTGCGTTGAGAACCTCTGAAATTAAAGCTTTGGCACGAGCGCTGTCACGCGGGCTGACCGAATATTCAATCTGATGATAGCGCTGAAAATCATGGGTTCTATCGGATAACAATCGGGCGTCCAGCTGATAGCTCAGACCGCTGTTTTCCCTGAGGTCATAACGCAAGCGGCGCTCGATAATATCTGATACCAATTGCAGGTTAAGGTCGGCATCCGCACGCAGCGACACCGGCACTCTGCAGGTATGAAATAAACCGATGTTCATTCGCTGCTGATCATCGAGCTCAGCGACCGAACTCACATCATATCCGGTGCCTTTCACAGCAATCAAAGAATCGCGCCGGGGATCCACGCGTTCTTCAGCGTGTCGTTCAAGGCGTGTAAGCTCGCGAGCCAGAATATCAGCCTCTACGTTGCCAACAAATACAAACGTGAAATCAGCCGGACTACGAAACAAGGTACTCTGGGCCTGACGCATATGTGCAGTTTCAAGGTTGACTGACGAAGAACTGGTCGCATCGAACCCGGACCAGAAGCTGGATTCCAGATCGTTGCCTCGCCTTTCAGAATTAAGCTTATCAAGGATCCGTGAACTTGCGGGCTCCACAATCACAGGCTCATCAAAATAGGCACTGACAAGCTCTAACATGAGATCAATATCCTGTGAGACACCATAAGCCTGAATAGCATGATGCATCGGGCTAACCTGCACCTGAGACACCAGACTTTTTTCAGAGCGTAACCGCTGTAGTGATTTTTGTAAGTATCCCCCCGCCCCGTTGACACCAATGAACCTTGGCAACATTCTGGCCGCCTGCGCCATCCCTTCACCGACATACAAATAGCCACCCTGCGCAATCGCTGCCAGCGCGATATAGTCATGCCTTGTGTCTTGCTGAAAGATGACACGCGCACCATTAGATAAACGCCACTCATGAAAATTTTCTTCCTGCAGTATTTTATTTGCTACAGGCAGATGGCTTGCAACACTGGCCAGGTTATCCAACAGTTGATCGGGTTGTAACACCCCTTGCAGAATAGTTTGCTCTGGCACAGAGACAACATGGTCTGGAATGTTCGAGGATTCCGTGGCTAATTGCATCAGTGACTTTTTGGGTAAATTAGTATCGAACGGTCCACTCACGCCAAAGACTGTTTTATATTGCGCGGGAATCTCTGCAAGCATTTTATTAAATTCAGCGATATTTACAGAATCGATCATTTCCAGATAAACCGACTCAAGCAATGATGCAGGCAACACCGGTGTCCCATAAACCACCATTTGTGTAAGCCTTGCGGCCAGATCTTCCGGTGAGCTTAGTCGATACTGATCTGCTGCCTCTACAGCAATCTTCCTGAAAGAATGTTGCAGCTGCTGGTACTCGGCTTTGATCAGACCATTCTTGAATAACTGTCTGGAGTACGCTGAAAGCGCCTGCAAACAAGTCAGGTAGTCTTTATCTGACACATCAATTTCTACACGATTAATAGACTGACCAGTCTCTAACTGTGAGTTATGTAACGCGCCGGCACTGCAACCCCGCGTCGCAGAAAGACGATCTAGCACCATATGCCCCACGGCCTTAAATAAAAGATCCTCACGAAAACTGCTCTTAACCGAATTCACGGTATCCGTTTTTTTTACACGTGAGATAAAATTCAAGCTCACCTGGGGGCTGATCAAATCAGGATTAACATAACTTAGATATTCAACTTCTGGCTGCCCTTTGATTGGCCGGAACTGTTCAGACTCGCGCACCGGTTCTTCTGCCGCCTCAGCAGGGAGTCGTGCAAAGGTTTCTTCAATCAGGCCTTCAAGTTTCCAGGGAACAATATTGCCTGTTACGACCAACGCCGCGTTACTCGCACGATAATGTCGTGACCAGAAATCACGCAACGACTCAGCAGTGGCCGCACGAACTACCGATAAATCCCCAACCGGCGGTCGAATATGATACTGACTACCTTCAAGAGCAGCACTAACCAGAGGATCAACCACAAAGTTTCTGTGGCCATAGCGAAACCGCCACTCAGCACCGACAATTTTTTTCTCACGCTCAATATCATTCGAATCAAAATTAACTGCATCGATAAAATCAGCAGCAAGACTGAGCAAATCAGGTAGCAGATCAGCTTCACTCTCGGTTAACGAAAATCGATATATCGTAGCGCCGTAATGAGTAGTGGCATTTACATCGACGCCCCATCTAAGCCCTCCTTCTTCAAGCAACGCTTCTATCTGGGGCCCGCTGAATCGTTGCGTCCCGCGGAACAGTACATGCTCAAGTAAGTGGGCGTAGCCAAGCTCATTGTCACGCTCGTGAATGGAGCCGGCCTTTACTACCAGCCGTATCTCGATATTTCTTTTTTGTTCAGAGGCATTGGCACTGCGCAGAAAGTATGAAAAACCATTGTCCAACTGACGGTTGATGACACCCGGGTCACGCGGATTTTGCGATAGCGCAGGATCAACAAAGCCCGGCTTGGTTTGACATCCGCTCAATGACACCACAACGAGCAGCAGTGACACAATGGTTCGTGCTAAGCCTGCCACCCGACCCATCACAACGCGATAAACTCCACATCAGTGGTGCAGCCGTTGAGATTCATCCTGCTGTCACCAATCACGAAGCGGCCCTGCCTTCGATCGCTACTCAGATGCCCGACTAACAATAAAGCGATACTCGATTTTTCAACCTGCGCGTCGTCTTTATATCGATAATAGGAATCCAGCGGAATAAAAGAATTGAACGAGCCGGCAGCGTTAACAGACGTGCGAAAGCTATAGTTTTCATCGATCTCAAGGTAGCCGGATACGATGCCGTCTCGAACTCTCAGGAAAAAGGATTCGGTAAATGCATCACAATCAAACTGGAAATCAGCGTAACTTTGTCTGGCAGGTGTCGATCGCATCACCGCACTCCAGTCTCCGTCATAGGCGGTGTTGCGCACCTGATCCTGGGCATCCAAAGACGGAGACACCGCACAGGATTGCAGTAAAACTGCGACACACGCCAACGCGAAGCAACAACGCCTCATTTTCCCCTCTCGCCTTGATTTTATTCGTTTTTATCGCGGGGGGAGGCTTGCAAAAAAAGCAGCTCGACAGCACCCACGGGGCTGTTGTGCTATCGGCGCTTTGAGAAAATAGTTTATTACTGCTCAGAAGTGTTAGCGGTCGTTTGATCCGGCGCACACAATTGAAGATTCAACAACAATCAACAGAGAGACCAGTTGCTACTAGCGAACATTTATCTCCAGACGCGGAGTGTTTAAGGTGCTGTCGGTTTCGTCAAAATCATCACCGGTGTACTCAACTTGCACCACAATTCTTCCGGTACCGCGGATGGTTAAAATCCCCTTGGTCCCGTCATTGTTGTTCAGCTCGTTTTGACTGTTACCCTGGTTGATAAATGTCCAGTCGGATTCTTCAGTGATCTCAACCTCTTGCTGATTCTCCAGTCGAACAAAACTACGCAGCTCAATCTGCCGCTCTGAATTAAAAGTAATATCGAATGGGGAGTCGCGACTAAAATACACCGTCTCCACCACCGTCGGGTCACCTGCCAGCATAGCTAAAGATCCATCCGTTACCGCACCACAGGCAGCACTGATCGTTACACTGCCGTTTCGAATAGCATCGACCAACCCTTTTGAAGGTAGCGTGTTATCCACAGTAGCAATCGATGTACTTCCCGAAGACCAGCTTACGTTATCAGTAATATCAACCTCCGGAGTGTCAGGGCTTGGTGAATCTGTATATGTGGCAAGCGCGGATAGCTGCACTGAATTAGAAGTAGTGAGTGTTGCTGAACTTGCCGGAACCGATATCTTTGCCAGATTATCCTGCACTGTCAGGGTCAGCGCCGGATCACTGACCACCTCTCCGCGAGTGGCGGTGATAGACACAGTGCCCGAATTAGTGGTGCGATATAAACCGGCATCATCACTGACATCAAAGCTGCCCACCGTCGCGGCACTTTGTTCGGACCAGGTAACCAACCCCGTCAGATTCCTGAACTCTCCATCGCCGTAGTTCCCGCGAGCAACCAGTTGCACGCTGCTACACTCATCAATGTTCTGATCAGGAACCACTATCTCTATTGATGCCAATTCTGCTTCTGACACACGAATGGTGGTTGCTGTGAACAAAGGCCCATAGCGGACATTCACATTGACTGTACCGCCCGCCAGACCGGTTAAGATACCTGCCTGTGTGATACTGGCTACGGCCGGGTTACTTACAGACCATACCGCTGACTCTGTCACATCGGTGCCAATAACATCATCGTCAGCCAGGGCGGTCAGCGTCATCTGTTGTTGCTGTTGCAATTCGATGGTTGAATTTGCAGCACTCGCCTCGATCGAGGTATAGCCACCGGACGCGACTTCCACCCGGTTTATTAAGTCGCGAGCGTCACCATCACTATCGCAAGCGGTACCAAGCAATGCAGCAAGCACTACGACCAAACCCTTTTGGACCACATCAAACCGGATATTTCTGTTTATCATTTGCAGCACCGCACTAATAAGTCAACTCTGAAAATTCGTATCGCAGCCCTACTCGAAAACTGTTAACGCCAATATCTTCATCATATTCATGGTGAGTGAATGACCCATCAAGTATCAGCCTGGGCTGCAATCTCAGCGTCAGGCCCAGTGCTGCCCTGACACCCTGAAAACTATTCTTCTTACGATTATTCACGGCGCCGTCAAAAGATGAATTGATATTGGTTCGGGAAAAACCAAACAGGGCATAGGCAGATACACGGCTGGTCGGCGGTGATTCAAGCCGAAGGTTAAGCGAGGCCAGTGAATACACCTCGAGGGATAAAGCGTTTAGAGAGTCATCACCAAGACTTTTTCCAAATTCAAACTCCGCCCCCATCCCGGGTCGAAACCACCAGCCTCCGACAGCACTGATCAGAGGGATTTTGAACCGGGAGTCCGAAATTCCAATGGACTGGCGATCAAGAAAAACCGATCCGTACAGGGGCAACCCGGATGTCTGGCCGTTCAGCACAGACAAGCCACCCAGTGACGCTGCCGCACCGGGAATGGGTAACACTACAAGCAGCAGCAAGCAAAATAATCGAGTGGAGGGCACCGTTTACTTCCAAGTCGGGATTGCCGCCAGTGTATCAAATAGTTATCAGACTGCGTACAAATTGTAATGCTTTAAGGACACCGTGATGCCCTTAAT
>JAVCKV010201810.1:0-16693 GCA_032274145.1 Herpochondria borealis | reverse complement strand
GTTCACCTCCCGGTGTTACGTTTCCGGGTGGAGGAGGGCCAGCGGGATTGATGCGGTCAGGACTAGGTACTTCTGTACCTTCCTTACCACCCGTTGCCTAGCTACCGTACCCACGTCCGGGCGTGGCTCCTCGGAAGTTATCCGCTGCTTCGAAGGCTACCGTCCTCCAGGTGTGATCGCCTGGATCCCGGAAGACATTACCAGGGTGTGCTCACCAACCAGGTCAGCACCCTGGTTATGAGTGGCGTCGGAAGGTAGTTTTTTCAGTGGCGTTATTATGACGAACGAGCCGCTAGCTAGCGATTCGTTGCCGTTTGCTTCACCCCCTGGACCAGCGGGTGAGGTGTGGTCATGTGTGTGATCACTCATGGCCAAGCACGTGTCCCCGTAAGGCTACGGTTCTAGGCGGGAGACAAATGTTTTGTAACACAGCGAGCGCGCTGTGATTCTACGCGGGGCCGGCTCGACGTCGGCAGACAACCGAGAGCGGCGCCAGAGAAAGAGGGGATCTGGAGACCGCTCGCCAGCTGGATAGGGGCACGGGCCGAGTTGCGTATGTGCTCTCCATAGCAACTCCTGGTCACACGCCCAGCGGGTACGTGAGTCAGACGGCCGGGAGATTGCGCTGATCAGCCCGTTATCTAACGGTTGAGAGCGGTTACTCATGAAACGGTACAAGAGAGGTGATATGCAGTAAACGTAATTTTACTGCCGGGGAGAGGGGGAAAGTAGGCTAACTACTGTATTCTGGAAAATCCGCTGACGACCCAACTGCATAAGTATTAGCACGCCTTCGCGTAAACGAGTACGCGAGGGCGGCGTGAGGTTGTTGCGTTGCAACGGTCATAGGGCTACTGTAATTCAGTACTTCATTGCAGTAGACCCTGCACTTTACAGATATACAGTGGCTCCCATTCCGCACTGCGGTGCCAAGCAAAACCCTTACGTTTTTTTCCACAGTATGGCTGTAGAAAGGGGTGGAACCACGTGAGACCCGGCGATGCAAAACTGTACGAACGTACAGTGCTGTTCTGACACACCTTGTGTGATTTTGCACCACTGTTTGACCATACAGTGGTGTTTCATCACGTTTTACGTGATGGTAAATCAATGTACGCACTTCCAGTGGCTTGCACCATTCTCTATGCAGCGGCGCACCACCCATACGATGGTTTGCCACTGTACAATTCGTGGTAGCATACCGTCGTGCGTCCGCACGCCAGTATACTGCCCGGGTACGGTTGTCGTGTACCACATTACAGGTGCATGGTAGTAGGCGATGTTGCTGTACCGGGGGTGACGCCCTAAAGTGAAACAAAATAAGTAAACCATAAATTAAATAGGCTCATATCTGGCTCTTGCCCACATTTTTTGTCCACATGCTGATCGTTTCAAGCCGCATACCTTCCAACAAGGCTTTTTGGCACTATTTGAGAAATAAGCGAAGTATAACGCTACCAAGAGGAGAAAAAAAGACTGTTCTTTACTCCATTATGTACCCCAAACATAAATCAATTGATTTGCAGGTGATCTAATGATGGTGGTTTATTTTCGAAAATTAACATCCCAAATCCATCTGCCGATTTGCATGACATTACGAAAGGGAGTCTGAAAGGATGTCTCGGGAACTGCGGCCCTTTTTAATTTCCCTCTACTTGGCGATAGAACGTTGCAAAGCCAACGATGTCGGCGGCGAGCTTGCATCGCCGTAAACATACACACAATACGCTAGAGCTTTCGCTTCAAAGACGACCCGTGCATCTCGACGAGATGCCTTCCCTCCCTTTTTTCTCGCCTCTGCAGCAGCCACACGCGCCTTTCCGTCATTTAATTTCACTCCTGCAAGGGCTTCACGCTTCTGTTCCGCCGCCAGTGCGCCTTCACTTGAAGGTAATAATCCCTTGCTGGTATCGACGAAACCCCTTTTCACAATCACCGGGTGGAGACACTGAACTTCCCCAACTGTACACCTCTCTTGCTCAAATACTCCGCCAATATTTCCACACCCACAACATGTTTTTGGTCTCCAGAGGAAACAGAACGGTCCATGCGACCGAACGGCTCAATTGATACATGTCATAGTCCTGCTTTCGCAACTTTACACTTAACTTTGCTCCGCGTAGACGCATCATTATAAGCCTAGTGCATCAGGTGTAACTTATCGACTAGGTCTAAGGATGCATCCACAAACTTCTCTGCCGACCTTTTCGTATAACGATTGAGGTGAGACTTGAAAGGAATAAAGAAACCCACATCCAGGGGCTTTGTTGCGCCGCTACTGTGGGGTTCCAAACAGTATTTCAATACATTCTCCTCCATAAAATCTGAATCGCAGTTCCAAATGACTGCGGTAACCATCGTAGATCAGGAGAACCTTCTTTTCCCCGGCTGTCAATTCACTGACATTTTTTACAAACTTGTGCGCCCAACCCTAAAAATAATAATACGACATATCCCCTTACTTCCTCCCGAGTCGTGATCATAATTTCTCGAGAAATACATTCGCCAATAGTATCCATCTCATATCTTTTATCGCTTAGAAACTCGCGCCAAAGCATTTAAGAGCCTCTTAGTATGAAAAGCGGGCGCTCAAAATCACCATTACCTAAACTCATTGGCAACATGGTGACTCGGTTACTGCCGCACTTTACTCTGTCCATGTGCGCTCCGTCGAACATTCACCAATTTCTTGGACCTGATTTTTCCGTCACATTCCTGATCGTGGTGACACCTGTCACATAAATGTTGTCTATTTCGCTTTGTTTAGTTCCATGGTCCTTGATGAGCTTCTCTACGGAAAAAAATATGCGTTCTTAGTATTTCTGCGTTGCACGCAAGCGAACGCACTGATTCTTCTGTTCACGGCCTCCCAAGCGGTTTCTGCGAAGAGTGCTACTTCAGGAAGAGGTCAAGTAAACGGTGGCCGGGGTGTGTGTCTTTCCACTTTTGACCGTCCGGTGGCAATGTGTCAAGCATCGCGCTTGCCACGCCTGAGATGTCTCCACGCTCCACTGCATGGCCTTGACGGAATTACTCCTGCAGGAGCTGGACTAGGACCGACTTATCGGCCAGTTTTGTTTTCTTGAAGCAAGGTGGACAGGTTTTGCGACGGTTCAGACGCCCTCTATTGGTAGTAGAAGTTTAAGAGGGTGGGTTCAATAGAGGCTGCCTCTCCAATCTATTTGCCGTCTTCGAACGCCTTAAGGCCACGCTGGAATGTGTGTTAACGGCTACGTGTATCCTTGTTCAGGTGGGCATTTCCGGCGGACGTGCACGCAAAAGGGGACAGGAGTCGGATCGGTTGGGAGGGGGTTTTCTGCGATCAAGTGATTATCCCGGGTTTAACTATTGCGATTTGTACGGTTACCTCGTATAGTAGTCGTGGGGAGAATACCCGTACTTCGCATACATTAGCAGCTTCCTCCGTTAACTGTTTTTAAATGACCGTGTAACCCGCCTTTCGAGCAAAGAATGATACTTATTTTTTATATTTGTCTTCATGCAAATAGTTTCTTTTCAAAGAGTTAAACATATGTAAATAGGGGTGTAAATGTGACGAAATGTAAGTTTGAATAAAATTCAGACATTCCAACAACATTTAAAATTTTCAACTAAAGGTGCAGCACCCTGGTGCGACTGTTCAGCACCATAGGGGAAAGGAGAGGGGGTAGGAGAGCCCGGCCCGTCTGGGCGGTATGCTACGAAACTACTAAAATTCTGTGTGCTTCGGAAATCTTTGTCTGTTGTCTTGCACATTTCTCAGGATTCGCAACTTGCAGGTCACTTCAAATTTACGAATTCGATGTCTCGACTTAGCAATTTACATTTGAAGAAAAATCGGAGACGTTAAAAATTACGTTGCAGGATATTTGAGGAAACAGCTGTAAAATGATACCAAGCAGCGGAAGCAGAATGATCCAACGTCGCAAGAGATGCCAGAACGAATTTTTTTTGCTTGGCACGGATTTTAGTGTTCCTCTGCCTATAACTAAAGACGTTTTTGGTTCAAAAACAACCTGGATATATATGATGACCACACCTATGCACTTTTGAAAAATAAGACTACTGACACTGAAGATAATATGGCAGATTCATTCTTCGCAAACGTCTTCAAATTGCATGGTCTTCCTCAAACTATTTTATCCGATAGAGACCCAACTGCACCTCTGAGTTCTGGAAGCGACTGATTTATTTTAGTTCATCCACTTTAAGATATCTTGTAGTCCTCACCCGCAGAATGATGGAGCTTCAGAGATTATGAATTGAATGGTAGAGAATTTCCTTTAATGCTACTGCTCTTATCATCAGGATGATGTTAAGGAGCTTCTGCCTGCAACTGGGTTTGCCTTAAACTCTAGTTTATATAAGGAAATTGGTGTATCGACATTTTAGCTTTACAAAGAATTGCTTCCACAGTCATCGTATTACTTCATATATGTACGGAGGCAACTGTGTATTCAGTTGAGTTCAAGACTTCAAGGCCAAAATTCAAGATTATCTTGAAGATGCACAGTACTCGTAGAATTCTCAAAGGCAAGAAAAGCTCTACAGTCTTCAGCAAAAGTAAGCCCCGAGAGTATCGAAAAGGGGACAAATTTTGGCTCAATCGGAACTTGTTTATATATGCTTGCAGAAAATCTCAGGCTTCCAAAAGCTGTCCGCGAAACGTTTCTGTCCGTTTGATGTACTGGATTTGATTACTAAAAAAAGTTAGAATGCTTGATTTTCTGATTTATTTGAATTTCCGCCCTTTTGTACATTTCAGTCATACAATGCCGTTCATAGAACAACCAGAATTAATTTAGCAGCCTATTGCAGTACCGCTAGCTCACCTACCGGCAACTGATGGAGATTAACATTTGATGGGGGGAAATTGATTCATCGAGCCTGTGAGAGAGTGTTTTAGTTCTTGACATAAACGAAGATATCTCCCACACATGAGGCAATTTTCAGCCCAAAAAAGACTTTTTGGACAAATGTGGGACCTTCACAGATGTTTGGCGAGAAAAATTCTTGCTCAAAACATTCTTCCGGATTTAATTGACGAGCAATTGAATAGGTAGAGGGATTTATTTGAAATTAACTCACACCGTAGAAGCTGCCGGTAATTTCTAAATGATTCTGTATCGAACCTTAATTTTCAGGGGCATATTTTTGAGTAACTGAAATTTCTTCTAGTCATCAGTCATCTAAATTGTAGGTTAGGCAGTCACTTATTGTCAAATAAATTTAAATAGTAGGTGTACTGGTTTTTATAGACCTATTAAGCAATTAATGTACAAATACGCATAAAAGCAACTCCCTGGGCTGTAATAACCTTCCATAACGTTTTGAGCGTCTTCCAGAGATATTCGGACAAAGCTTCGGATCTTATCTGTCATCTCCAAGGATGAACTTAGAAGCAATTGCGGTATCACGTTGAGTCCGAGACGAGGCGCACATGCGTAATTTTGGGATCTGCTCGAAAACAGCCCATCGAGCTGAGCACCCTTGGTTTTGGGTGATGCCACGTGTCAAGAAAGCTGTTGTACCTCCGGACGCATCTGAGGCCCGACACTGTACACGTGGCACCAAACACCGTACACGTGCAGGTGTCGATCGACCAATGTACTGCCTCGGCAACTCGCCATACCACACAAATCCGCACCATCACACCAGACACCAGCGATCGCACCTGAGGCTTACAGTCGCATTTTAGCATTTGATTTAACCAAAAATTGAGGATATAATCTTATTTATCCTGTGTTAAAAGAAGATGTATCTTTGTGCAACAATTAATAAGATAAGATAATCTTTCCAAAGATAATCCAGATATACCTTATCCAGATTATTTTTTTGGACCTCTGAGGACTATGCGTAGATGCTATTAATTTCTAACGTTAAGAATGATTACAAATACGGAGGAGGAAGGCGGCTGGGATTTGACTTGGCCATCTCAGTCAGCCAGCCATCCCCTCAAGGTGTTGGGAAATCCCTACCCGCTCCAATGTAGCTCTTGATTTTGTGGAGATGTGATTCTTGTAGGAATGGCACCCACTGTAGTGTACATCATGCGAATATGTTTAATAGATAATTGTTGCTGATATAGTACTGCTGGTAAAAGAGAAATGACGGCGAGTAAGGACTTCGTCCACAAGACATTCCTACTGTGGAAATACTTTCTGGAGCTATTGGTGGGTACTGACTACTCCAAGAGATGAAACAAGGTCTGTTTACTTATCTCTGCTGGTGTCTACACGGCAGAATATGTCGACTGCGTGCGCCGTAGTAATTTTCATGCAATGCTTAGTGTAGTATATGCCCTAATGAAGTAACGAGCAACATAAAAGGCCCCTTATGTGGGACAGTGGGCCTAAACTTCAGCATGGACACTGCTGATTAACCTTATTTCCTATGTTCTCTTTACCGATTTCAACTGATTTACCCATTTTTACTTCATACCCGACACAGTTTAAAAGAGATTGACAATATTGTGTTGGACGGTTCGTTCTAAGAATCCAGTTTGAAGTGCATGACATAAAAATACGTTTAATGTGGACAGCGGAATTTTGCAATTTATTGTGTTGTAGTTCGGTGGAAGTTGGTTGTATTTTCCTACTGGAATCGCTTTTGTCTGGACCTTACATATGTGAAAAGCGACAACGATGTCCCCAGAAGGATTCTCCTTACTAAAAGACTTGACAGCTCAGCTTTTGTATGTTGCACAACATTACCTTACATGCGTGCTACCACTGCTGTTCTGTTACTTAAAACTCTGATCTTGAGCCAAACTCAAATTAAAGACGGGTTTTAATAATAATACGTAAATGTGTGCAGCGCATATATGTGATAATAATGTGACTAAAATAACACAGAAAGGAATCCTACAAGAGGTTGAGTACATGTTACAGCGTAAGTTTCGTTCTCATATTTTAACAAAATGGACTTATGGCACATGATAAAGCGTCAAAACCCAATGGACTTTTGTACTGTTACATTTTTTCTACTACAGTACGCACATTTTTGTATGCGTTATGTAATAAAATGCTCATTTTCACATTTTTCTAATACTTAGAATTTGTTTAGACAATATGATATCAAAATTTTAGACTAGCCAGGTCAAGTACTGGATCTCAATCCAATTTTGAATATTAATGGTATGATGTAGAGAGCTTATTATGCCAATAAAAAATGGTACAGTACGTTTAAGTAACTAGAAACAGGAATTGCATAGGCTTGAAATGGTATCCTTAAGTTTAAATATATGTATTCAGTGCTTGTACCAAGGGCTGAGCGACGCAACATGGAATTGTAAAAACAAGGGGCCTTTCAATTGCTGAGAACTAATACATGTTTAATATACCAATTGAAAAAAGTTATAAGCTAAACAAGACAGTTTTCATGTGTCTGAATCAACCTCGTTAGGAATGATGAGGTATTTTTTTAAGTTTTTATTGAGAAGATATTAAAATTATAAGTATAATTCAATTCGACGTCAAGGTGGTGCAAGAATGAGCAGTAAAGGAGAATTGGGTAAGTGTAGTTTATCATTTTTTTATTTTTCAACTATAAGTTATCATACAGAAATTTCCACGGGTGTGCATTCTACCGTACCACGCACGTACATTCACTTCCTTTTAGAAGTGGTGCGGTATTTTTCTAGCCAGAATGCACACGAGCAATTTTGAACTGAAGGTCTCGTCTTCCCCCGTTTTGGGTTGCCTTCTTTCCATGCGTAGTTTCGGTCTCTTGTTCGAGTTTTCACCGTTACCTCGCAACCCATTCGAACATGATCGACAGGAGGAGTAGAAAAACCTGGTTTGGCGGAGAGAAAAGCGAAAAGGAGGACTTGAAATCCAAAACTGTGTTTTCTGGGATTGTGATCGACAACGCATGTTTGGAAATGAACAATTTAAAAAAAATTTAGTATGTATTCAAGCCGGGGTTTACACACACACACACATACAGTACATTTACTGTACATTATATATATATAACAGTTTCGCATACCATGATAATCAATACATAATACGAATGATATAACTAATAATATACGTAAAATGTGTATATATATGTAATAAATACATACTTTTAATGCAACTGTCCGCGAGAAAAAGAAAAAGAAAAAGTTGGGACGCTATCGTTTCAGGTCAGGGAGAATATGAGGTGGAAGGTTGTGGCTATGGTAGATTTGGCACTGCATGGCAGATAGGATGCGATTGTTCCAATGGCCAGCGAAAATGCTCCGGGTTGCGGTCGGTGATGACCGGGCAGGCAACTAATATTACAAAACAATAAATGCCAACAAGTTGCGAGAATGCGGTTGAAGCGGGGAGCGCAGGTGTACTGAACAGTGACTTTGACTTTGACAGAGAGAGATAGAGAGAGAGAGGAGGGATTTAAGAAGAAAAAAGGTCGTTGCAAGTACGTGGGGGCCACAGAAACAACGGGTCCGTGTTGTAGGGTCCCAAGTGGCGTGGAGAAGGGCACGGGTCGGTGGACGAAAAACGTCCGCGGAGCAGAGGGTGGCTTCCACACCATTGTGCAGGTGTAGCAACCCCACGCGGGAGGGGTGTTGGCGTGTTGCGGTTTTTCAGTTCAAATTTGAGGTGTGAGTTGATGCAAGAAGCCCCCGTAAAGGTTACGGAGAGGGCACCCAAACGGCGGCGCAGTGGTCGCTACGTCGCTCGTGAACGGCTCTGTTTCTCTGTTTCTCGGTTTCTCGGTTCCTGTGTTTCTCTGTAAGAAGTAATTTGACGTGCGGGTTGCTCGGCGCCTGAATGCGGAGGCTGTGTGGATGCACGTTGGGAGGGGTGGGTCAGCCTCGTTAATCCAGTTGGTTGCATTATTTTTTTGATAAAATGCCTGTACATCACTATTCCACGGTTTGAAGTTCCTTTCTTTTTAGTAATATTTTTAAGGCGAATACATATTATACATGCCCTGCAAGTGTATGCATTCGCTTTCTGGTGGATATACTGACACGGTATTCTGTACAGTAAACACACTGTATTTATTTCTGTTGGTTTGAATTAAGTTAAATTTATTGAAATTGTTTGTTTGAAGAAAAAAAAGTTTTTCAAAGTTAAAATAAATTGAAGAGAACGTTCCCCGTCCTGTTTTTTAGTTAAAATGTTCAGGATTCTGTGTTCCAAATCTCGGTTTGCTTGTTTGTTTTTGTTCAGATCGTGCCTCCCCAGAATACAGAATACAGAATATAAAATATAGAGCATGGAATATAGAAAGTACAGTACAGTGGGCCACTCGCGGCGGTGCGTGGCTCCGCAGAAATCTGCTCAGGGAGCGCCCCTCCGACTCATACCGTCGCCGCCTTCCAGGTCGCCGCTAGCCTCTTTATCATTGGACCCCCCCCTTCCCCACCACATACCTCTCTTCCTTCGCTTCACCTCCGCCAACCTCCGCTCACCTCCGCTCACCTCCACTCACCTCCGCTCACCGTCGGCCGTCCACCATCCTCGCGATGCGCGCACCCTCCGCAACCCGACCGCAGCCACGGCTGCCCCGAGCCCACAGCGCCCAAGCCCTGTACTCCCGCCCGGTCCGCCCGGCCCGCCCGTCACGCGGCACCGCCCGCAATGTCGGCAACCCAACGTCCCACCATCCATACCTCGAGTCCACTCGGTACGGGCTCCTGGACTCGCCTGAGCGTCAGAGCGAGCGCGAGCGCTCGCTCTCGCGCTCACGCTCTCACATCCTGCTGCTGCCGCAGCCACAACCGCAGTCACAACCACAACCACGACCGCAGTCACAACCGCAACCACAACCGCAAACGCAACCGCAACCGCAAACGAAAACGCGGACGCAGACTCGGGCGGATGTCTACGCTGTCGGCTATATCCCATCACACTCGCACCTGCACGACGCCGCCCTCGCCATCCCGCTGCTGCGGTACCGCTCCTGTCGCCCTGCCTCTACCCCTGCCCCTGCCCCTGCCCCCGCCCCGGCCCCTGTCTCCACAACAACTCCTGTCTCCACCACTGCCCCTGCCTCTGGCCCGGAGTCGCACCCGGATTCAAGACGCGACTGCGCGGCGCGCCGACGCGCTATGCGCCGCGTCGCGCGTCTGGCCGCTGAGGCCGCGCGCACCGGCGGCAACCGCCCATCACCACGCAATTCAGCATCATCACCGCCGCCGCCGCCGCCGCCGCTTCTGCCGCGCTCCTCGTCGCTCAGCTGCGCGTCGTCGGAGAAGAAGATACACTGGCCGGACTCGACTTCGCCGAGGCTCAGGACCAGTGTGAGCGCGCGCGCGAGTGTGACCACGAGTGTCACGACGATGACGGCGACTGCTTCGTCTGCGTCGGTCACGTCGAGCGACGTACTCGTGTCGCCGCCGACGGTTGTGCTTATGCTTACGTCTACGCCTACGCCTACGCCTACGCCTACGCCTACGCCTACGCCTGTGCCCATGCCGGGTGCGGGGGCGGGGCGTCTGCCGCGGCTGCGACTGCGACTGCGCTGGCGCGCGCGGGAGAGCGGGCCGGACGTGCCGGGTGCGAAGGGCTGGAAGAAGGAAAAGGACAGGGAGCGCCAGAAGGGATCGGAAGAGGGGGCGGGTGAGACGAGGGGGCGGAAGCAAAAGTCGAGCGCGGCGGAATCGGCGCAGGAGCGGGAGACGGCGCCAGCAAGTCGTGCCGACGTGAGCGGCGGCGAGGCGCGGACGCTGGGACGCGCGGCGTGGCGCGCGGCGCTCGCGTTGTGGGTGTGATGCGGGCTGACCGGGTGCATAGGTGAATGACCAGTGGATGAGGGTGAGGTGTGCGCCTCCTAGTGTGAAAGTTCGGACAGAGTTGTGCAGGTTGTGTCGCTTCTGTGGTGACCGCGATTGAGCGGCTACGGAGGGTTGTGCTTGTACAGCTTTTGTAAAGCACACGGATCACTAGCCGGTTCTTTAACACGGTATCCCCCCCCCCGGTAAGCGCATAAACGGATCTGATTTAGTGTGAAAAATGTCGGAGATTTACTTTATTTTATGGGGAGTTTTTGAGGTTTGGGTGGCGCGACCGCATGCAGATTTAGACCAACCAGGAGGTGGCCATGATTTGCAATTAAAAAAATAAATCCCCAAATCCCCAAAATAACCCCTTATGCCCTTGTCACCCCCTAAACCCTTTACGCGCCCGCCCCCCCAAATCACTGCATTCACCCTATTTTGTTTTACTTCTGTTTTATTCTTTAAGTGAATAATTCACGGAATAAAAAATATGTGTCAAAATACGTTTCCTTATTTTGAGTTTTGCACGATAAATTCAAAAAAAAGTAAAGTTTTTTTTTTGAGGGAAGAAAACCCTTCCCAGGGACTCCTGAGCCAACCCCTTTGCACCTCTGCAGGGTCATGGCTTCCAGCAACGGCAGATCATCGACAACAGTCGAACGTGAACGGCTCTCCACAGAGCTGCGGCTACGGCCGACGATCGAGTGCCGGATATTTTCCCCACGCCAAAATTCCGACTGTAACTCGTCGTGACAGGGCGATAGGGCAGGCGAGAGGTTGCTTTGGGGGCCCAACGTTGCATGCATGGCTGCGTAATTGGCTGAGGCTGAGGAAAGATCTTGCCTGCCTGAAACAGTCTTGCACTAATCAGTGATTCTCTTCGTCGCTATGTCCTACCTTCACCCCCCTTCCCCTTGCTCATCGGTCAATCACAGCGACGTCTTGCCGCTGCCGCCATGCGCATTCCGATGCGTAAATGTAAATGGATTAGGCCATGTACGGAGCGCTTGTGTGCTTGTGCGTGTGTGTGTGGGTGTCTGGAGATGCGGGTGCTCGGGGTCGCTCGGCGGGAAAGTGGCGCAGGGGAGGATCGGGAGGGATTGAGAGAGAAACTCGTTCAGCTCAGTGGGTAGCCCACGCTGAACCCCTGCTACTTGGCGCCAGGCCGCAGGTGAGGTTTCGCGACAAGAATAGCAAATTTGTTTAAAAAATAAAATTGTTTCCCGAACATCCCGACGCAGGCGAGCAGAGAGAGAGAGAGAGAGAGCGTGTGCATTTTGCAAAGAAAGGCATAGGCATATATATATATATATATACACCGGCCTCCGTTCCAGGCGCGCTCGTCTCGACCGAACTATGTACACAATCATAAAAACACGGGTGCGAGACCAAGAGACGGAGACGGAGACGGAGGCGGAGACAAAGGTAAGAGGTAAGAGGTTGAAGACACACGAACGACGCCATCCCAACATGCTTGCGCAGTAACGCGCCAGACCCGCAGCGAAACACAGCCAGGCCACGCACGTCATTGCCGCCGTTGCACCGCGCCAGACCGCGACGACGCAGACCGAGGCGCAGAGCCCGCGGCACCATCAAGCATGACCCGCGCAACCGCCAGCAAGAGACACAAGACGAGCCAGGCCGCACGGGAAGCGGCGACCGACCCAGCGCGCACCGAAGCGACGAGCGCGCCGCTCGGCGCCGACAACGACGACGCCGCGGGGTCCGCGCAGCGCGGCGGCAGCGCGGCGTCACCGGGGTGCGGGCCCGGTGCAAACGACACGGCGCGAGGACGACGACGACGACGACGATGGGGGCTGTGGGACGGGCGCGGCGCGGCGGCCGGGTCCGGGCGTAAGATACTGAGGGGCAGCGCTTGCGGCTTTATTTGCTGTTGGTCTTGTTTTCGTGGTTGCGGGTGCGGATGCGGTTGTTCGGGTTGGGATGCGGACTGGGGGTTGCCCGGGTCGGTTGACGGAGGCGCGGACAAGGGGGCGGTGGGGGCGCGGATGCAGGCGTCGCGCAGGGCGTCGACGTCGACCGAGGCGAAGCGGCGGCGGGCGCGCAGGTGGGCGCGCAGGTGGGCGCGCAGGAGGGCGGTGCGCATGGCGCGGCGGGCGGACGGGTCTTGGCGGGCTGCGGTGCGCAGCGCGGCGGAGAGGGCGAGGGACATGTCGTGTAGGAAGCTTGTTTGCGTGGGGGGGTTGAGGGTTGAGGGTTGAGGGTTTGAGGGTTTGAGGGTTGGAGGGTTGGAGGTTGAGGGGTGAGGAGGGAGAGGACGAGTACAAGGGGAAGAGGGGAAGAGAGAGGAAGAGAATAAGAGGAGGAGCAGGGATGAGCAGGAAAGCGAGATGGGGTGGTGGAGGCGGATACGGGCGCGGCGGCAGCAACGCGACGTGCGAGGCGAGAGTGTGACAGCGGGCCATGATGGCGGAGAAACGGCCGAGAGCCGAGAAACAAGGGGCAAAAAACATGTAATGCGTTCAGGTGATGTTGCCAGCGGTGATGCTAGCGATGACGGCGCGTCATGCGTCACGCATGTGATTTGGGAGAAAAGAGGTGCAAACAAACAAATATACAGCAACGCGCGGCCACCGGCGCCACAACGATGATCCAAAACGAAAAAGAAGAGAAACGCTTGCTGGCCTCCTCCGTTTTTCACCCACGTCACCGCATTTCCCGAAAACTGTTTTCGAGCTCTTCATTAAATTAAAAGTTTTTTCTAATCTATTGTACCTTTTCCTGGCGTCGGGCACTAGCCTTACACGTGTGCACGGGTACATGAACGGTCATGTTGCCGTGAGCAAATGCCGTCACCGATCAGGGTATTTAATTTTAACTTATTTAACTTATTTTCTCCTTCAAAAGTAAGTATGCTCGAAAATGTTAAAAAAATAAATACAGAATATATATATTTTCCCGGCGAAAATTTTTTGTATATACTTACAGACGAATGGAACATAATTTCGACGTATTTTGCATGGAGAGAGCGAGAGAGTGGGGCCATGCAATGGGGCCCCAATTTTACTTCAACATTTCTGATTTCATTAAAATAGAGACGCATTTACTTTTCTCCACAAAAATAAATATTCCAGAGAGTATTGGAAATTTTTATTTTTTCCAGTATTTTTTTTATTGAAATAATTATAATATCTATTTATTTATCAAACGCTCTGCTGTACGGGCAACAAAGCGGCGCCGGCGGGTACGCGCGGCTCTGGAATGCTGAAACACAACCGCCGTCGCTCGTACCCCCTTCCCCGATGTCGCCGCCCCAGCTACTGCTCGTTGTCCTACAGGTGGGGTTGGCCTAAAATGGCACAAAATAAATGAACGCCGTATGGCTTAACTTGATGTCAAAAAATATTGAAAAAATATCCGAGCGTTCAAATGAGATTGTTGAGCTCTACATGTGCACTGAGGAACATTACTCTTCGGAGTTGTCGCGACTAGAAATGGTCAGACAAAGATCAGGGGGGACAAAGGGGAAAAGTGGGGATACACTGAACTGGCTTTGAGTTGAACCATGCAAAAGAGCTGGCAAATTTTAATCGTCATTACGTCCAATAAATTGTCTGGTACATTCTGCTCCTCATAAATGCTGCTACGGGTATGTTCCGCCTCCAGTGCCTTCCTGGCTCGAGTCATCTCTTTCGCAGAAAAAAATTCGAAGCTGCAGAGGACGTGGTTCAATATAGAGGTCCCCATAAACATGAACACTTTTCCTGAGAGCCCATTGATCGAATCGTTTTAGCTCAGCTCTTTTTCGCGCTCGCTGCTCTTTAAAACAGAGGTATTACTTTGCTTCCCTCGCAGACTTTTCTGCAACATGCACACGCATAACTTTTTCATTTTTTCTTATCATCGTCAAAGATTCATCACTTGAAACTAGCTGTCCAACTGTAGTATCTATACGTGATCGTTTAACGAGAAAACGTTTAAAATAAGACCCTTCACGAGCCTTCATACCCTTTTATCTCCGCTGATCTTGCAGCTAATCACAGGAGAGAATTTTGTTAGCCTCTTCTACGATGAGCGGGCGGGACACACGTAACGGTCGTTCTGCTGACAAAGACAATACTACAAGCTTCCTAAATGCGCTTTTTATGATTTTCACGGTGAAATAAGCGTGACAAGCTCTTTTCATCATGTGTCACAAATCGAATTGCTCATATTATGCAAAGGTTTCATTTTTGGCTGCTTCATGAACTTCCTTATAGAAACAGATTTTGAAGGGGGTATAGAGGCCTACATCTAGCGGCTCGGTTTTACCACTTGTGTGGGCTGGTAAAAAAAGGCCAAAAAAGTACCAGAAAGAAATATGTGCAATGATAGAGACGATGTATGACTCCTATATCCATCAAAAGTGAGAAAATAGTTGCGGCCTCCGGCCGTCTTTGGTTTCACACGGTTCCAAAAATCGATCTGCCCACTCCAAAAGATTTAACATATCCATAGATGCGATTATTTCACGTGTAGTTATCAAAGAGCCTTCTGGAAGACATTCAAACTACTTTTCGAGAAACCAAAGATTGTATTTATCAACCACCCCGTTAGGAAGGTTGTTACTCTTTCTTATGAACAGTAGAACAGCATATGTCCCATATTCACAGACCGTTGCCATAATGGTCACGCGATGGATGTAATTAAATGAGACACTTCGGACCTGGCTGGATAACTCCAAACAAGACGGGAGAAGAAATCTGCAGTTTTTTTTTGTTAGTCTCCTTGTTTGGAGTAATGCCTGTCTCAAACAGGTTATAAATATACTCTGCATTGAGGAAATGTTCCGCAAAATTTTCTCAAGCATGGCTATGTGAGTTGTAAGAAAATTTGTGTTGCAAAAAGCCAGCGTATCTCTGCTTCTTTAATCGGACGGCCTTCGCAAATTCTGTCTTCATGTCTCTTCAGAAAGCCTCTTATAAAATCCCGCCCGGGCGTTACATATTTAAACGGAAGGTTTTCTTGAAGCTCTAGACTGACTTGTTTGCAGAAAACATGCACTGCTTCTTTGATATCATCAGCTTTGAAGGGCCTCTGTAAATCTGCTTGACTGACGAAGGTTGCAATTATTTGCTTTTCTTCTTCAATGGTCAAGACCCGCTTGTGATGCAACTTTTTGGTGGTTTTATCTGCAAGAGCGCGCATCTGGCAATGATTGGTATAGCGTGGGAGACGAGAAATTTGAGCAGCCTTTAGTATCGGTGTAAAGTTTTTAATGACGACCACAGCTGAACGAAAGCGCTCTGCAGCGCGTTTTTCAGCACCTGCGATTTACGTCATTGTAGTTGAGCGGCAGAAAAATTAGTAGAATTGTAGGAGAACTGAGCCAGATTTTTTTGCTTTTGGCTATCTGCTGTGATGTATTTCAGCGGTTGCTTGTTGGAATCAGTTGAATTTAAAGTTCATTGTCCACGAAAATGAACTTTTGGTCTTTGTGAAGTCAATTGTTCCTGGAACTTTTCATTTTACCTGCAAAAGATCACGTTAGTGATCAAAGAGACCGTTCCAATGAGTCTTATAAGATTTTTTTGAATTGCATTGCTGTTTATGCAAATATTTGAATCTGAAAATCGCTATTGTGGTGAAAAAAGAGTCGTTTCAGAGCATTTCGTGTATTATTAATTAAATTTCGAAGTTACGGGTTGAACCCTCTGTGGCGCAATGTCCGCTCTGCGGCGATGGAAAAAACCAACAGAACAGAGAGGAACGCACGCGCGGCAGAGCGTTGGCACAAAGAATTGTGTGCGCGGTAGCGCATATGTGTTCCTAGAACCAGGAGCGGCCGGCACTCAGGTTGATGGGGTGGGGGAGCTGGAACTTGTCAAACGGGGAAGAAAGCGGGTAGAAAGAAGCAGCCGGCAGGGCCAAGGTGGGTGAGCACTTGACCGGCGACGCCGGGTCTTGGGCTAATTGGGGGAATTGAGGCGTCCTTATGAGGTGACGGACCGGCCGTTATTACTAACGGCTGCCGCAGGG
>JAVCKV010201700.1:0-16695 GCA_032274145.1 Herpochondria borealis | reverse complement strand
CACTGTTTAGGCAAACGGAGCCACGCGTCAAAACATAGAAACGCTTCAATAACTTCGATGGCATTAGCAAGATCTTTTCCTTTCTTGTCCAACGCTTTGCTTAGGATAGCCCAACCTTCGTCGTGGTGGGAAATGATTACAAACAAAAACAAAATTCCCATGTTTTCTTTCGCAGATATCTTCGTCAGGTTAGTGATCCCAGACCCAAAATTGGTTGACGGATAGTGTCTGCGACACGTTTGGCGATGAGTCTGGTGGAAATGCATGGCAATCCGGTCGAGAGCTTCTTTCAGTTTAGGTGGCATCTCCTTGATCGTAATATCCCGTACACGTTCTGCAGGCCCCTTTTGAATGCAGTGCATGGCTTCGCTAGGAGTAGCGCCAAAAATCCCACGGATCATATCTCCAAATGCAGCTCTTGCATACGCGTTCCTGTGTCGATGCGTTGACCACAGTTTTTGCAACTCCGTGTCATCACTGTCCGCGACTGCAAATATCTCCTCTTGTGTGACAAAACGGCAAAATGCACCAGGATCCTCCAAGTCTTCAAAGTTAATAGTACATGCTCGACAGTGCCGTTGTACACCTTTATTGTGACTGTGGAATCTACCACAGAGGCGGTCCCCTTCATCCATGTCTTGAATGATAAACAAAATAGGACAGATTATATCCACGATCATGGTTCCATCCGGGCCAATAGGCAATTCGATTCCCTCCAAACGGTCTTTGCTGTCATAGAACGATTTCAGCATTTCGTAGAGTTTGGCGTGGTAGTCGCGTACACCCTCGCCTTTGTCCATACCCTTGCGTTCAGCCGACGACATCTTAGACTTGGGCATATATCCAAGTACTGCCCAGGCGTCAAGTGTGCGACGAAACTTCTCAGTAAATATTCCAAAGGTGAACATGTACGGTGCAAGGGAGAATTTATCGTTGCCACTGATCACCGTTCGATCAAACCAACAAATCAATGGACACAGAAATTGCTGTCCTGGTTTCGTGACGTATCTTTTGTACATGTCACGATACACACTTCCTGACATGGCTTCTCCTAGTCTTCCATCTGGTGGATAGTACATGGCGAGTGGATCGTTGAGATCAATTGCCAAATTGGCTTGCTGCATGACGCTTCTGTCTTGCAAAAGCGATAAGGCAACTGGCACAAAGTCATAACAAACAATTTCCGCTACCTCCCCATTTTCCTGTTGCACAGCATGTACTAGCGGCAGTGTCAAGTTGGCATTCTCTGTCATTTCAAACATCCACTTTAGGTTGCTTTTTCGCGAAAATCCCCGATCGCCGTTGAACTTAAACCCGTCTGCCTCTGCACTGGCTGCCCAACGAAGCACTTCTTGGAAGCCATAATCAGGAGCGTGCATATCATTCATCATTTTCATTAAGTTGATGAGCCACTTATCCTGTGTGTCATGTAGAATCATATTATCTTGAAATGGGTCGTCCATATCAGTGTCGTCGTGTTCATAATGAAAATGTTGATCCACAACGGAGGCCCGGGTACTTTGCCGTTGCATACCAGCTGGCAACAGAAGGTCTTGGTCCTCATCTGGATGGTGGAATTCACTAGGATCAAATGGGTTAAGAGCCTGCCGTTGGAGGGCTGGTGCTTGATGCGGATTTGGTGGGGCACCTGCATACTCGACACGCCTGCGCATGCCCTCTCGATCCTCCCGCATTGGCCCAGTCATTCCTGGCGGAGTCTTACCGAAAAAGTAATCTCTGCAACTACTGTTGCTCCTGAGATGCGCTTCAAAGCCACGCTGTGAGGAAAACAGTTTATCGCGCCTCATGCAAAGAGGGTTATCGCAATGTAGTTGCGTCGTGCGGAGCGGGTACATGATGAATATAATAGTGAGTTAAAAATATTGTGTGTTTTTCTTTGATGTGGGGATGATCAAAGAATGTGGTTGAAGAGGCACGCTGCCAGAAGATCTACGTTGAGGTTGGAGTGAATGATCTAGTTTAAACTAGTTCCGTGCACGGAAATACCAGGTACATCTTCTTTGAGGTTGAAGAAGAAGATCTAGTTTATACCAGCTCCGTGCACGGATTGACCAGGTATTTTCCAGATGGATATGAGCTAAATAAGTCAAAACCCCTGCTAAATATGTCGAAACCCGTGCTCAAAGAGGTTGAACATAAAGATCTAGTTGTGACCAGGTCAGTTCACGGATTTACCAGGTGGCATTTGACCGAATATTAGGTACAAAAATCAAAACCCTAGCTCGCAACAAAAAGATATTAGGTGTACATCATAAAACCTTAGGAGTTGCTCAGATATATTAGGTTTGCATAGGGATATACCTGCTTGTACCTAGTACTGAGCGGCGCTCCTCATATCTCCTACCTTAGATGAGGGCCCTGGGTCAACGGCACAGTTCTCCATGTTTCAATCAGTCAGACGAAGCAACTGTATACGGATATGGGGGTACCGTCATCCATCGTTTTCTCCCAGCTAAGAATGCGCCCAACAGAGTAGAAGTTCCTTCCAAGAATTTTGTCAAGGACTACAGATGTCCCCATTTCAAGTGCAATCCCAAGAGTACTGACAACAACAACACCATCCTTGTGACGGACTGGATGGGCAACGGCATCCATAGGGGGGAGGTCCTTGCTTGGTCATGGTGATCTACACGAAAGAGGCGAGCTTGGCTATTTTTGGCGCCAACTACAGTGGTGTGACGGCACGGTGACGATTTATACATAAGGAGGTTCTCCAACTATTTGGAGACGAAATCGTCATACGGCACGCACAGGCATATTGAAAAATTGCTCGCCTCTCAACGGCTGCGAAAATGGGACACCGCACCGTACCGGTACTGGCAATGATCACTGTGATGTGATGGATGCGGATGAATGACACATGCCACGTTTATCATTCTCGTGGTTTGATTGGCCTAAACCTTTCGACCAGCTGTCAGTCTCGTATCTTTCACCTCACAAACAGGTCACAACATGATGAATCGGCTGCGCTGACATGTTGTATCCACCACCAACGATGAACGACGACATTGCAAGCTACTCGTTCTCATCGCTTCAGTCAATCATATAATACTGCAGCACTAACCATGACGATGCTTTCTAACATCATTCTCGCTTCAGCACTAGTGTGCTCGGTGTATTCTCTGCAGCAGCCGACGCCTTCACGAAGAGCTTTTCTGGGTGGAGCAGCAGCCTCTGCTCTCGTCCTGGCCCCCTCGATTGCAAACGCGGGAATCGATGTTAGCGGTCTCTCCGTCGAGGGAGGTGGTAATAACATGATGCGGGATCAGCTCAAAGCCTACGATGGATCAGGAGCTACTCGCGTTCAAGAAATCAAGGCAAGTTCTCCAGTGTCACGAACAGTCGTCGCTGCCTCCCCCACTCTCGCACAAACTCCCCCCGAAGTCGCCACATTTGCCATGAGATATGGAGACTTTACAAGAATCACGAAAAAGGGCCTCAATTTGAATCGTCTCGACGACTACGTTGTCTGCGGCGCTGACAATACTAATAATGGCAAAGTCGTCGTGTCCTTTGAATTTCCAGCCGATTGGTTGCAACTCGATCGCATGAGTGGCGGCATCCAGTACGTGGATCAACGCAATGGAGACAAGGTGTATCTGCTCAAAGCCACGCTACCAGAGGGTGAAACCTTGGAGTCGACACCCAAGAAATTCTTTGGAGACTCCGTCTTTGATCAAAGAGGCGCCATTGCCAAGAGTGGTAACACGATCGACGAGTACAAGGTGGGTCGTTCCGAACTGTTGCTTCCAACACGTCGTCGTTTCACTATGAAGTACTCGACTGTCACTGGAAATGGATTGCGCGTCGAACGACGAGCGCTCGTGGATGCGCAACAAATACTTGGCACCAACGACGTGTACATGTGCATGACGTCGTCCAATGCCAACAAATTTGAAGCCAAGGGGAGAGAACGAGAGACTGTGGAAGCAATTGTGGACTCGTTTCGTTGTGATAAAGCATAGGGAGTAGATGGCAGACAGTGTATTATCAATCTATTCATTTGGTTGTCCCCAAATTATAGCAACACGGATAACATAATATCGATAGCTAGTACGTGTATTGTACTCCAGCGATGCAACATGATCTTGCCTGTCCGATTAAAAACAAGAGACAGGCCCCCAAGTGCCCTTCGCACAGAGGAGCATCTCGTGACACGCACTCGAAGCTCGGAATGATATGGCTGTTCCAACAAAAGTACATCGACAGCGCCGTGAACGAGATGAAACGGGGATCCAAAACACCTCAGAGCGAAGCTCGATCGAATCAGCCACCGGTTGATCCGAGATGAGCAAAGAGCACCAACAGTGAGTACCATTGTTGGTGTTGCATTATACGGGTCTGCAGCAGAGTGGTTGAGCATACAGATTAGGGGCACCACTGTCGCCCACCGCTGGTTTTCGATTAGTAGCGCGGATATCGATCACGTGGTGTAACCCGGATATATGCGTGACTGTCGAAACTGGCGCCGAAAGGCACAAACATTGTATCGACATTGAGGAGCCATCGACCAAGATCTGTACAATGCTGCAGCTTCATACCTGTCAAGAGTTATTTCTATAAGTTCGACATTAGCATCCAGGAAAGCGGTGGTCATTCGTCGCATTTGCGTCTTCTCAAATGCTGTCCAATGGCAACCGAACAACTTCTTACGAATAGCTGGGACATGAAGCAAGCGCAAGCGTGTCGTCTAGAGTACTCTGTGGTCTTCAACCAATCGTCGAGGCGATTGATTGCAATTCTTCCTCGTAAACGGGAGCCCATGCGATGCGAGATCGTCTCCACTTCGAGTAGATATTCTGCTGCTAGTTGCCGAATTAATACCAACCCCTATCCGGATATTGTTGCATCACCCATTACAGTATCTCCTGGATGCAAAAATATCAGCCAGTAAGTGCGTGTGAATGGGACAGAGTATACAGGTAGGTATCCAATACCGAGTGCCACTAAAACACAGGATATCTTTGGCAGACAGTTGAAGACGCTTCAGTCACGCCAAGGATTGAAAAGCTGTCTTGCGTAGAATGCTACGTTCGTATTGTTGGTACAAAATGGTGGAGCGATGTTTGGCGGACTGACTGGGTCGCTGACACCCTCGGAACAGCATGACGAAATAGTGTCTAGCAGTCATCTTCGCTCGGGTGAGGGTCGTGAATGACAAGAATGATAGAAACTGCCCAGACTATTAGTACCGATGCGTGTGTCACACTTTCCAGTACCAACATAACAGAAATATCGAAGAATGTGCAACAGGGGCACAGATACCCTACCAACCCTGTACTCTCTATGCAGTTGACGACACATTCTTGACCAAATCCAGCCCCCAACTGTCATAAACCCAAAAGAATCCCCAATTCTGGTCGCTCCGATGACAGGAATTCGTGATTGTAGTCAAGCAGAACGACCTCAAAAAATTCAGGATTGTGCGTTGAATTTGATCCGAGTCTGGTCTCACAATACTACTACGATAGCTAGCTAGTAGGTTCCTAAGAGTTAACCCTCCTTGTCACTCTTGTCGTCTCAGTCCTGGCTCAGTGCACTGTTGACAATCCCAATCCAGTGACACTCGCTGAAGCACCACAAGAAGCAATGGTAGCAATCCTCGACACCACACTGAGAGAGGGCGAGCAGATGCCAGGTGTGTATTTTGATACACACGTCAAGGCAGCGATCGCACAACTCTTAGATGAAATTGGCGTCGACTACATCGAAGTTGGCCATCCAGCCGTGGACCCAGACATAAAAGAAGCAGCCACGGAAATTGCGCACAGAAATCTGCGTGCGAATGTCTGTGCACACTCGCGTTCATTGCAGCAAGACGTTGACCATGCACTCGAGTGCGGTGTTGATTTTCTCGGCATCTTCTACTGTGTCTCCAACAGAAGGCTGGAAGGCTTGTTCAAAAAAGATCTGAATGCTGCAATCGGGCAGATTACAAAATTGATCAAGTACGCGAAGGGGAAAAATCCGGATCTTATTGTACGCTTTACCCCAGAAGATACCGTCCGCTCTGAATTTGACAACGTCGTGAAAACAGCAACCGCAGCAGTACATGCAGGAGCTGATGTCATCAGTATTGCAGACACAACAGGGCACATGATTCCCGGAACAGAGAGGAACATGTACGACTACGTAAAAAACCTCAAAGAAGCACTGGCAGCAAATGGTGCGTGCCCTAAAATTGCCGCACACCTACACAACGACCGCGGCCTTGCGGTTGCGAACGCACTTGACGCCATTCGTGGTGGTGCAGACATTATTGATACGACAGTCATGGGAATCGGTGAACGTGCAGGCATTGTTGACCTCGCAACACTATTGGCAGTGCTCAAGCAAGATTTTCATGTTGAAAATGATTGGAAGCTAGATAAATTACAGGAGCTCTACAATCTCGTCAGCAAGCACGTGATGCCGATACCTCCGAACGCACCAGTCATGGGAGCGAATGCGTTCAAACATTGCGCCGGTGTGCACGTGCAAGCAGCAGTCCAAAACCCGCTGCACTACCAAAGTCTTGATCCTGCCACTGTTGGCAGAAAAACAGAGATAGCCCTCGACCACATGTCAGGAATTGCAAGCATCCAATGTGGACTCGAGCAGATTGGTGAAGAAAAGTCACTCGCACACGCTGTGCTCCCGCGAGTAAAAGCGATTGGAAAAAAAGGCAGAACAGTTGAGTTGCAAGAGCTCAAGCTCATAGCAGAATCCGTCAAGCAGACATCGTGCGTCCTCGTATTTGGGGGTGCAGGCGTAGGAAAAACGACGCTCGTCACTCAGCTCGCTCACGAATTGAATGGAAGCGTTCTTGATAGGCGTGCAATCGTCACAGACCATGTAATTCCGCTCTACGAGCGAGAAACAGGAACGAAAGCTGAGAAGCGAAAAGAGCGCATTGCAGCAACGCAATGGTACATTGGACAAGGAAATCCCGGCCTTGCAAAAATTGTGCAGCAACTTACGACGAAAGAACGGCTGTGCATTGGCGATGTTCTCCGTGATAAAGAAGAAGTTGATTACGTGCTCAGTCATATGCCAAACGCTGTGATCATTGCACTCGATGCGTCAGATGATGTTCGCGTGCGACGAATTATTGGTAGAATGGATCCATTTGATCAGCTTCCGGATGAAGAGAAGGAAAAGTACGAAGAAGTTGCCGCAATTGTACAACGAGATAATGAGAAGCACAAGCTTCACCAGACGATTGCGTTCTTGCGTGAACAAGAAGGTGTGCTCTCATTAAACACCGAAGAGGTAGACGCAGAAGCATGCCTACATCAGGCGCTCGCGTTCTTACAAGACCATACCACTGTATCGTGCACAGCATCTCCACTGCAAAAATCTCAATCACGTTCACTCGTATGGGGTTCCGGAGATAAACTTGCTGGACTTGCCCGTGTAGTTTGGGCCATCGTGTTTGTGATATTGATTGGAGGACACGCAGGATAGCAACCTTTGCAGCATCGGCATTTACGTTTGCTTTGCTTACACTTCTGTGCTATTCGCCCAACCATGTCATGGTTTATTTGAATCACGCATACTGTCAAGACGTGTTGTGGTGGGAATGCGCTACCAACAATCTGTTCGATGGGTTTTGGGATAAGGGACCATGCCATTAAAAAATGAATGGATGGCGAAGATGCTCTCACATTCGTTTTCTTATCCGTTTCATGTGCTCTACTAAGTAATATAAATGAGAAAAAAAAGATATTGTTGTATACGAATAGCGAACCGTTCCAACTCCCTTGATTTCTAATCCAGATAAGATACCTTGAAGCTTGCAACATTTCTATGCCATTCAGTCAGTCAAGAATGAGAAGTGAAGCAACCTGCCTACTAGCTAGAGAGAAGTGCCTCAACATCTTCTATGCTATTGAGTCAGTCAATAGGAACAGGGGTAGTCTACCCACATGCAGTCTAGATGCTCTAGGTCTACTGGGAACATCTCCCTGACACTTCTTCTGCCAGATGGTGGGACAAATGCTGACCTCTGGAAGTATCGTACTGTCTACTGCGCTGCGGTGGACGAGTGAGTCGTGTGTTGTTTTGCAGTTTGTGGCGCGTCCCAGTCGAGGGTCAGAACCCTCCCCGTTTCATTTCTTTCCAGTGATCTTCTTGTACATCGATCTTCAATGTGAATAGCCAGGCATTGCAAGGAAACACGCCAGATTCTCACACCAGCTAGAGAAAAATAAGAATGAGCGACAATGAAGACAGCGACGACGGGATCATCAGCGCTGAAGACGTCGTCACGGAATGCGAACAACTCTTGAGCAACGACCCTCACTTGACGCACATTGAATTCTTTTATCAAGATGTCACAGCAGAGGCAATCGTTAGAATTTGTGAAGCGATGCATCGTAATTTCATGGTGGATTGGTTCATGCTGGAGGGCTGTGGACTCACCCTGGAATCGGCTCAGGCGATTGGGGACATGCTGCGAGTAAATAGAAGGCTGCGGCATTTGGTTTTGAGTGAGAACAAGAGTCTGGGCTCAGCTGGAATCGCTGCTGTTATGGAAGGACTCTGTGAAAATAAAAGAGTTGAAACAATCATGTTAGAGGATCTTTCCATGGAGACTGCTGCGTTTGAAGCGATTGCGAGTATGCTCAAAGTGAACACAACTTTGAAGGAGCTGAGTATAGGCAAGAATACGATTCACGACGTCGGCTTTGCTAATTTTTCTGACGCTCTGAGGATAAACCGAACTCTGGTTCGGCTGGAGTTAGGGTACACCGATATTGCTTGTCACGAAGTTCAGTACCTATTTGAGTGTATTCAGGACCATCCAACACTGGCTCACTTGGACTTGACCTGCAATCTTCTGAGGGCTGAGTTAGCGGAGTCGTTCAGTGATTTGCTGCGGCAGAATAAGAGCTTGAAAGTCATTTCGGTAGCAGATAATTGCTTGGGACCAGAAACGGTGATGTCCTTGGCTCCAGCGCTGGAAGAGAACACAACCCTACAAAGCCTTGTCATGAGCAGCAACGGCATTGGTGAAGCGGGCGCGCTTGCATTCAGTCGGAGCCTGCCGTATATGAAGGGCCTGCGTGATTTGTACTTAGTCTCCAACAACATGACACGTAAGGGATACGAGGCTATCGTGGCGGCTATGCAAGCTAATACAAGTCTACACTCCGTTCGTCTGGGAGGAGGCTCGGGACCCGTCGTGCCGCATTCTCTAAAGGGAAAGATGCGTTTTTATGAACGAAGAAACAAAATTGCACAGAAGACGCTTGAGAAGGCTTCAGACGGGTTGTGGCCTCACATTCTGGGTAGATTGTCAAAGGACCCAAGCATGGTGTACTTTTTTCTTGCCGAGGCAGTTGGACTTGTGTCCAATGTTGCTACTAGAGGCGATTGATCCCAGTTGCACACGAATGTTCCTTTTTCCTTTGTGAGTCGAATCTCCGGGGGATGTGCAACATGATTTGGAGAGAATCGCTATCTTGCTTCCACCCTGCAACTGATTTCGCCGTCTCATAAACTGTTGCTATTCTTGCAGCGAGGTGCTTCCATTCTACAAATAATCAGTGGGTGTTGCTGCGCACCAGAATGCATTTGCTACACGTAGATACCAGAGAAACTTAAAAACGGCTTGAATTGAACCGTCGTCTGCTTTAACAACAATTACCGAGTTTTCTTGGTTCCGTTCAAATCAATACCTCCTCCGCTTCTCTTGTCAGAACCACCACGAGCATCGCGCTGTCGAATCAATTCACCCGCCATGGTCAAAAAGGCTTCCTCGACATTCTTGGCACTCTTGGCGCTCGTTTCCAAGAATGGAATCCCCAGTTCATCTGCAAACTCCTTTGCCGACTCCTCCGTCACCACCTTGTCCGAGGTTCGATCGCTCTTGTTGCCCACAAGCAACTTGACCGTTCCTTCTGCTGCATACCGATTCACTTCCTTCAACCAGTCATTGACATGATCAAAGGATTCCGAAGATGTCACATCGTACACCATAATAATGCCGTCTGCTCCACGATAGTAGGCAGATGTAATGGTACGAAAACGTTCTTGTCCAGCCGTATCCCAAATTTGCAACTTGACAGTCTTCTTATCAATCTTGACAGTGCGAAACCGAAAATCAACACCAATCGTTGAAATGTAAGATTCTGTGAATGCATCGTCCTGAAAGAAGAGAACAAGGTGTGGTTTTGAGTTTGATGAGGCTGTTGTTTCGTTTCCACGAATCAGCATCGTCATTGGTGTAAATTATCAAGACACTTGTCGTTTGACAATTTTCTAACGTACCGCGAATCGCAACAAGAGGCATGACTTTCCCACACCCGAGTCTCCAATCAACACAAGCTTGAACAGATAGTCATAGTCTCGTTGCTTTGCTGAAGCTGCTGATGATTTCGACATGGTGAAAGTGATTGTTTGTCGTGATTTTGAACGTACATCACAACAAGCGTGCCAAAGTCAAAACGGACCTGTCTCAGCAGATACTGCACTATCTACGTGCACTGTGTATAAGACGTCTACTGTCTATTTTTCAAACTGACGTAACCGTTATTTCGACGGTTAACAATACCTACTGTACTGTCGTCGGTTGCACAGTAGCGATAGCGAACGATAATTTCCATCCATCAACAATGATGAACATTGCAGCCGGTATCGATCATTCCTTGTCACCACCAGTAGCGTAAGAGACCCCCAATAGGTCCATGTTCAATGCCGGAAAGCGTCGGCGGCGAGCAAGCGATTCTGCTTGCCCATCTCGGAGGCGACTGGGTGCTAGCGGACCATTGGAGGGCCTGGTGATTTGCTTGACTGGCTTACCCGCGGAGGAGAAGACTCGACTTCATCGAATAGTGGACCAATTGGGTGGAAGGTGCGTGGAGAAAGTATACAACCTGTGACTCTATAATATCTTCAAATACTCACTCGACTCGAATATTCGCTGGTAAAGTTATGCTCGAGATTTGGACACATCCAAGACGACCCACTTGATTGTCCAATCACCGGAAGGTGCCAAGTACAATGCAGCCTTATCGTGCTCTCGAATATCAATAGTGACACCCCAATGGCTCACATCATCTTTGAGCGACGGCAAACGAGCCGATGAATCCAAGTATTCCCTCAAACATGACAACAAACAACAAGATAAGGTCGACGACCGACCATGTGCTGCATTGGTAGAGCAACTCTTGAGGGAGAAAAAGCGAAGCAAGCTCTTTTACCCATGTCGCATTCTATTGCTAGGTTTTGAAGAAGAAGACAACGAGGTCCTGCTGCTCGAGAAACTGATAAGACGTGGCCAAGGGACTATATATTGCGAGATCAACGAGAGTATCACTCACGTCGTTGTCAACGATGGCTCCGATCAAGCGCTAGCGTGAGTTCCCTCGCACTTCTCTTGTTTATCTATCCTCGCATAAGTTCTAACCCCTAACCACTGCTGCCCAAAGTGATGCTGCAGAGACAATATCTGTGCACCACCCACTGGGGCCTCCATTTGCTTCTCCCAGATGGATTGTAGAGTCATGGAAGGCGCAACAGATACTGCTGGCATCCGATTATCGACCTCGCAAACCATCCAAGGTAGCTATGATTGCAAAGAAGGCGGCAAAGGAGCAGCCAAAACAGACACCCACAAAAGCACAAGCGACCTCGTTGTTTCGCGGGTCCCTCTTTTGCCTCGTACGTCTAGCACCTCCACAGGGTGCCGTCGACTTTGATGCATCTCGACTGACTCAAGATATTGTATCCAATGGGGGACAAATGGTATCACAAAAAGTGGTGGATGCCTTGCGCATCGATCAACGACAAGCATCAGCAGCGGCGAAGCGTACGTGTTTTGTAGTCTTTTGGGGTGGCTACACGAAAACACACATTTCGATTCATGCACTGCTGTCACAGGTTTCCAAGGACGACTTGTGTACACTTGTCCCTGTGTCGGTCATTTGGCTCAAGGCGGCTATAGCCGATGGGAAGCTGCCATCTAGGAGCAAACAACCTCTTCTGTTTCAACCACAACCTTGGCCACTGCGACAATTGAATCAAGTAGGCAAGACTATGAAACTCTCTGTCACTGGATTTGTGCACTCGGAACGCACCGCCGTGATTCAACTGATTCGTGCCGTTGGAGCATCTTATACGGAGAATATGAAACCCAGCAACTCGCATTTGATTTGTCGGCAGGCCCAGGGTCCAAAGTACGAAAAAGCCATTGAATGGAACCTCCACATTGTATCTATTGAATGGCTATTTCACGTTGTGCGCTATGGCTACGGGGGCGAGAAGGGTACGGAAAAGACAGGATGCGAGCACGAGTTTTCACTTGTACCGTCGTCCATTCCAAAAGCGGCTCCGAATGGGCAACCGAACGAAGAGTCGATCGAGGTTGCTGAAACCCAGCATCTCTAGCCAACGCCAGCTGAACGCACGCCGCTCAGCGTGGTTTCTTGACGAAGAGTCGAGTCGGCTTCGAAGATTTTCAATGTTTCTTCAACGATTCCATTTTTGATCGTGCTAAGCTGTGGACGTGCTACCCAAAAGGCAATTTGTATGCTGAAGATGCAAAACCTGAACGAATCCTTTTTTCGAAGAAGAGCTGCCGCTACGCTTCGTATGTCAAAAATAGTTGTTTGCATAAACAAGGGACACGTATATGCAACATGGATGTATATTCTTTTCTTCTAGTGTTACATTCTCCTAAAGAGAGTGAAGGTCGCGAACGGCAAAGGGGTCAAGCAAATCGCGAAGGCCCTCAGACAAGATTGCCACGCAGGATCGAGCTTTTTGTCGTCGTCGTCGTCGTCGCAGTGGAGTTTGAGGCATTGTTCCCTTTGTTGACTGCATTATGGTCTCGTCGTACGTGGTGATCTTTGCTGGCGGCTGCCCTATATTGATTTGACGCTCTGATGGGATGAACGCATCCGAGCATACCAGCGAGGAGGTAAGCAAGAGAAGTGCGAGAAATGTAGCGAAGAGTGGGCTGCTGGATTTCATGTTGTAAGTGATCGTCGTCTGGTTGATTTTATGAGACTTGGAACTACTCCAGTGTTTTGAGAGTTGTACACGCTGTTTTTGTTGACGCCCATGCAGCATTAAGTTACAAACTTCGCGGTGAACATTGAACAGTGCTTGGGCTGCGTCGCCATTTGACGCGGTCCAGTCACACACAAGACGGCTTCAGGCAATCTAAATACTGTATACTGTACTCCTATCGTTTAGTCTGGGCCTCACAGATTTCAGTGGGCTGACCCCGGTATGCCACTTTCAAAAGAATCTACAGCCACGAATATTAAATATAATACAACAGCCCCCGTATCTACTTTGTAGCCCTGCTTCTCAGCTTTCCAACGGTTCACCGATGACCATGATCGGACGAAAACTGACCAAGTTATCAGAGGCCTCACAAATGGGGGCTGACCGTGGTCATTTAAGGGGCTAACCCCGGTATATTTGATGCGGTTATCTAGTCGACTTAGCACATTAGTCTAACACTCTAGAGACCAAACTAACCATGTTGAACCATCAAAACAACCACCCAGCAATTGCTGGGTGGTAGAGAAGGCGAGGAGGAAGGTGCAGATGACCTCCAGAATGCATCAGGAGGTCATTTTGATCCAGAATTGGTTGCTCTTGCTGAAGCTGCTGCTGCGCGCGCCCTAAATGGAGTGACTGGTGGGCAACAGAGCCTTCCATCCTACCTAAATGCACCAGTAACTCGTACTGATAGCATTGATGTTGATGCCTTTATTGTGGAAGAGCAGCAGGAGAGTGAAGGGGCTGACTCTGATGAAGAATGTGAAGACTGGGAGAATTTGGAACAAGTGATGGGCGAGACAGAAAACAAAGGTCTCGAGCAGGACAAAAGTCAGGCAGTGAATGACAATGACTGGAACGCCATTAACACTGGGACTAGAGGAGCAGGTCTCATCATCCCATCAGTACCAGATGATTGGGCACCTGCACCTCGTAAAGCTGACAAAGGTGAACCCAAGTTCGAAGATGTTGACAATCCTGGAGGCTTGTCGCAATTCACGATCCGGCCCAAATTTTGAGGAACAGGAAGTATGCACAAGAAACATCGTCTTCCAACTGGGGCCACTCCATTTCCAAAAGACCCAGTGACTGGCAAGAGAACTGTGGGCGGTTGGGAGTTCTTTTATGATGGCTGGAAAGCCACTAGTGTGACCGAACATGGCGGGGAAGAAACAACAACAAACCAGCCCCCCCCACATCGTATGGTCGGTCTGGAGTGTTGTCAATGCACAATCCAACCACATAGGCTAATGTAAAGAAGGATCTTTTCCCAGAAAGTCGGGCTGGATGTCTTGATCGAGCACTGCTGACGAAACTGGGATTGACAAAAGAGAGAATGGAAACAGGCGACTCTCTCTTCTTCTTACAGCTGTTGTTGCCTATGTGCAATCCAGCTTTCTCAGGTGTTGAAGGTGACCCTAGAAGTCCCTTCTACTTGGACGTTGAGAAGTTCTCGCAGCTCTATGCTGTTGATATTGGGTTGACTGGCACATACAGTCATTTGTTTAGAAATTTGACACTCGACGAATTGGTCAGATTCAATGGAGTGCTTGTTCGAGAGGGCGTGCGAGGAGGGAGTAATGGAGCAATCTGTCGAAGATGGAAAGATGGTGCAGACATGGATGTTTTTGTAAAGAACTCCATGACTTTCACCCACCGGCTGCAAATAAAGCAAGTCATCAAGCTGTGTAACAACAGCACATCGCCAAAACGAGGAGAGGATGGGTACGACCCTGCCTACAAGTACGACATGATTTTCAAGACAATTATTGACAATCTAAATGTCTTGACTGAAAGGGCTGAACTAGATCAATGTGCAGACAAAACCTCCTTTGCATTTGGTGGCTATGGAGAGCCGGGCCTGTTTGGGTCAGTGTATGGAAAGCCAAATTGTAATCGGGGTGGCCAGACTGTGGTCCTCATGAGTGATGTCAACAGATGCAGGCCACAAACCTATATGCATTGTCACAACCTGCACCCAAGGCCTACAGGATTTAACCAAGGGCCTAATGAGGTAAGGTTGATACTTGAGTCAATTAAGCCTCTTGTAAGTGGACAAGCCAATCCTGATGGTCATCGCCAAATATATACAGCTCATCCGCACTGTACCTGGGATAACTTCTTTTCTGGTGACAAGATCATGGACTTCGCGGGCCAAAGCAGTTTTGGAATGACCACAACCTGTAGGAGAGACCATCTTCCAAAAGGGGTTCCTGAGATGTATTGGCAAAAGAAGAAGACCAATTCCAGCAAGCACTGTAAGGTGGCCAGATTCAATCAGCCCGTCACTGCTGTGAAAACTGTGCCAGCTACAGAAACTACCAAGGCCTACCAGAAAGTGCATGTGACTTTTCAGTCAACGTCGTCATGCAATGTAAGCTGTATGAATGCTATGAATGACTGTCATCTTCGCGTAGAACAGAGAGACAGAGGACATGGGCCCCGCAAGCAATGCTGGGGAATTGAGATGAATGATGCCAGGTCATTGTGCCTTCATAGGTACTACTGCACTGACTGGTGCCTTGAGTCACTCTGGGTAGTTGATGCCGGACCGATGAGTAAGCAATGTTGGAAGGACTTGGACCTATTGGGCTAATGCAAGCAGACTTGGGAGCTCTGTCGACCAAGAAAGGCTGATCATGTGGTCCCAACTGGAACAATCCCACGGGTCCATCACGGACAGGATTATCCTACGAGAGACAAACCAACCACGCGCCATGGCCAGTTGTCTCCGTCCGTACGGAACCTATGGTTTGTACAAAGCAACGCCACCCACCCATCTCCGGCCTCAGGAGTTTCCAAGCGCCATCAAGGACCTGATGCCGGACCGAAGCCACCAATGGATCAGGACGAACAAAGGTATGAGGAGGTTACAACCTGATGAGCTGGCCAAGGGCATCAGAATTCCCAAGCAATGGTTTGCCAAATCAGACAACCCGTTCCCTACTGTGGTCCCTACATGGGTGAACACTCTGATGGCCGTCAATGTGTGGGAATACATTGGACTCGAAGTGGCCACTGTGCTGGAGCCACCGGCAGCCACCCCAGAGAAGGAACACCCACAAGTTACAAGAACTGATGACGCGGCCGGGCATAACCCGGATTCTGATGCGGACTTGACACCCTGGGAATGGAAGGTCCTGGACCGCACCCACAACTGAAAGTGGTATCAACGCCGGCTAGGTAACGTGAGGCGGGCGGTTTGGAAATTGGTGCCATTGCCTGAGCAAACCGCAGCTGTGGAAGAAGGAAAGGAGCAACTGATTATCCACCAAGGAAACTATGGACCAGAAGGCGCGTGATACCTGCAACTTTTGTAGTGTTGGGAGTTCCCTGAGGCACATTGGGATACAATCCGTAGTAAGGGGTGCAGCATGAACTTCCTGTCCCTGCCCAAGGCCAGATTGACGCCAAACTCCACCTTGGATGAAGAGCAGATGCGGGTGACCATTGAGCTCATCGAACTGCTGGATGTATTGGAAGAAGCACCTGTCAACGACCCCTTGGTGGCAACGGCGCCTCCTTTTGTGGTGCCAAAGCCAGGGCAACTGGGGCAGTGGCGGGTGATTGCCGATATGAAGAAGGGTGGACAGAACGATTCCATTGGGGCAGACCCTGTGTATCTGCCTAGGGCATCCATCATTCTTCCCCACATGTATTTGGGGGGATGGTCGGCCG